>JARHVA010006538.1:102500-265000 GCA_037957365.1 Torreya grandis
ATTACCCATATTTACTAATACATCGACCTAGTTCAATGTAGCTCTTTTGACACTTGTCCCTTCCAAACCATATCAACCTAGTCAATGTAGTTCTAAATGTGCCAGCTCAATATTTGCAACTACTTCAACCATACCAACATAGTTTAATCTTAGTCGACCCATTTTAAACTACATGGTGGGCCGATGGTGTTAGCTTAACTTTTGGGATGGGTTATGGATATTTATGACTATAAATACAAGTTATTATTTCATTCCAATATATTATATACACTCAATTTGCTCTGCTATTGCTCACACTTCTACCCTAATCTACATTTGGAAGAATTATTACTTCTATTATTGTCTTCAAGTAATCTTGTCTTGTGGAGTCCTGGGGATTCATTAGGATGGGATAATTTAAACCTAGAGCTTGATTCAAAATTTGAGGTATTCACAAAAAATAAATATATTCAAAGAACCATCAGCCAAGGGTATATTAAGGCTAGATGGGTCCTCTTCAAGGTAAGTATATTCTAACCCTATTTCTTTCTTTTATTTCATTTAGTAGATAGAATTTTCTTCATTGATTAGTGAATTAATGTATATCCTTGTTTAAGATCTCTCTAAAATTATACATAGTGTGGCTATAAGATTAATCGAACTTGTCATCTATCCATTTTAGGTAGCCTAGGCTCCCATTTTCCTAACATGTATCCTTACCCATTTTGATATTTCTAATCATTACCCTTTACTTACTATTGGCTAGTTTTGGCCCACATAGAGACCTTTGTTTGGAAATGGTTTGAGTGGGCAGATTGAATTCTAGATGGAATGAGTGGTTCAAAGATCACCCATAGCCTACAAATATTTTAAAACATTTTAAAGTTTACTTAATGTTCATTTGCTCAAATATTGAAGAAGTAGGCTTTATGGTGTTAAGATTTAATATATGCAGAAATACCCTCAAGGTAGGGAAACACCATATAATACTCCTTTAGGAAGGAATAACTCCATAATGTCTCTTCAAGGGGACAACCTTTAATATCCTCTTACAATAGAAGACTCAATGCTTACTTCATATCTTTACCATGATAATCATCTCCTATATATAGACATTTATCTAACCCATGGATGGGTAACCTCCTAATCCCACTATAGGCCAACCATTACCCAATGTACTAATTCCATAAGTTACTCTATTATCCTAATATATTGTACCCATATAATTAAGGGAATGTGTGCCACATGTCAGCATCTCCATCAACCCATATACATTAATATATCATATCCATAGGTACATAACATTACTTACCTCCTTGACATGTTTCATCCCTGAAACATAAGAGGAAAATAAATAATGAGTGTGCTTCAAATCATTGCACACTTGTATCCAATCTCGATCATCTAGCCATCCATATGTGATCTTGGCATGTGATATCTCTCTAATATTATTTCTAAATTCTATTATGCTCCTCTAATTTCCTTCATGATCATAATTATTCCTCTTTTTATTCCATGTACCATATTCTGCTACGCTACTCTGATTCCAACCATGACCATAGTAGGTATTCTTCCATGCATAGTCATAGTGATTTCCCCATTTATTGCATGTGCCATAGTATTTTTTCTTTGGATTCCATCCATAATGATTAGAAATTTTATTTCCCGTATAGAAAAAATGATTGTTGTTATGACACTTCCTCACCTGATTTGATGATTGTTTCCTCTCATGATGATGTGGGTGTCTATATACCTCAACCTTTTCCAATACCTTGACCTTATCCACTTTTGCTTCTACCTCTTCCACCTTTTCCTTCTTTGTCTCTTGAGTAGATGAAGATTTCATTTGTAGTGCTTATTTATCTATATCATTTGAATCTTCATCATGATCTTCATCACCTGTTTCAATCTCATCCTCATGATCTACCTGGATTGTTATTGGTGCCTTTTTCACTATGATATCTTGTAAAGTGATCTTATTTTTCCTATACCAAAAATTCATGAACTTTTTATGAACATTAATATTCATTGTTCCCAAAGTCTCTAACCATGGATATCCAAGAACTATAGCCACATCATCCATATCTAAAGCATAAAAATCTGAATGCAAAACATATTTTTCCATAATGAGCTTTAGATCTTCAAACATTTAAATATTATTACCATCTATTTGAACCTCTTTGATATTATTTTCTTGAACATGTAGATGCTTGGACACATTCATGTTGATGAAGTTATACTTACTAGTAGGGTTTATGGACACAACAACCCTTTTCTTTTGAATGCATCCATGAAATTGAAAAATTGACTCAGATTTCTTTGGAGCCAAATTATTTGAACCCTTATCATCCAATTCTTTTTCTTCTGCTTCTTTTTTTGCTTCTTGTTTTATAGCCCAATGATCTAAAAAGATCTGTTCTATTTCTTTCCATGAAGAAAACCTTTTTGTACAGCTCAACCGATCAAACCAATGTAGTGTAGGCCCAGACAAAAAAGGAAGTAATCATCTTTGCCCAAAAGTTTTTTTAAATTGATTCTCCAAAATGAGCCACCATTCTGTAGCATCAACATCATCTTCCCCTAAAAAAATTTGCAACTCCATGATCCACAAAAAAATTAGGGTTCATGAAACCCTAAAATATCAATAAATCATAAAAAATTGATCCAAAAAGTTCCAACTTTTTACTATAGATTCCTCTTATGATATTGTAACCTCAGTCAAATTTTTGTGAAACAATGTCACAAATTTTGATTTGTAGATTGAATCTATGAAAAACCATAAAATCGCAACAATTCACTCAAAAAAACTCCAAAAATTCTGAAATTTTGATTGTGCTTCTCTTATGTCTTTGTATAGCTCGATTAAAAATTTTGAATAAAAAATCCTTATATTTTGGAAGATATAGTGAAATTAGTATAAAAACTAAAATAGAAATAACTCTCTCAAAAATAATAAAAAAACCTTGATTGTTTTACTGTGACCTATTGGAAATATTATCCATATCTAGTAAAAAAATTGTGGAAAAATTTGAAACCAATCAAAAGTTATTGCTGACTCAAAAAACTAGGGTTTCACTCCACACAAATTGCCCAAATCGAAGCTTTGATGCCAATGTTAAGATTTAATATATGCAAAAATACACTTAAGGTAGGGAAACACCATATAATACTCCTTTAGGAAGGAATAAATCCACAATGTCTCTTCGAGGGGAAAACCTCCAATATCCTCTTACAATAGAAGACTAAATGATTACTTCATATCTTTACCATGCTAATCATCTCCTTTATATAGACATTTATCTAACCCATGGATGGGTAACCTCCTAATCCACTATAGGCCAACCATTACCCAATGTACTAATTCCATACGTTAATCTATTATCTAATATATTGTACCCATATAACTAACTAAGGGGATGTGTGCCACATGTCAACATCTCCATCAACATATATACATTAATATATCATATCCCTAGGTACATAGCATATGGTGATCAAACTAGTTCAAGGTCACAAAACAAGTCTGCACAAGATTTAGGTTTTCATAGTTTATTCAAGCCTTCAAAGGTCAAACAATGGTTCAAGAACAAAGTTAGAAGAGTTGAAAGACTAAAAATCTAAGTCCAAAACCTTTTATTTGGATAAGTCCTTGGCGTATTGTCTTGGGATTTTAATTGTCTAGGTTCAATTCTTGTTGACCTTTTAATTTGGCTAAGTGTTAATATTTTGGGCTAAGTGCTAATACTTCCTTTGGGAAAATTATTTCAGGTTATTTGACTAAGTTTTGGGAATTGTTTTGTATATTTTGTCCAAAACAAAAATCCTAAAGTGCAAATTATTTTAGACATTTTGTCCACAATAAATGTCCTGATACAAAAGCTTGTAGCCAAAAGTCCTAAAGACAAAGACAAATTTATCTCAAGGAAATTATTCCACAACAATTGCCCCAAAAATATAGTTACATAAACCAAATTGGCTCAGGGAAATTATTCCAGTAGAGTGACATTCATGCAAATGTCAAAGTTCAAGCTCAAAAATCATCCATTGGGGTCCAAATATTGATGGTCATGTAGACATCATTGACACTCCCACATACATTAATTGATGGGTGTGTAAACATCAAATTTAAGTCACAGTAAATGACCAATGGTTTTCAAATATCTTAATGATGTTCATGTAGACATCAAATACATTCACATAGATGTCAAATATAAGCTCATCGATGTCAATTTTAAGCCCTATAGAATAGCCATTCAGATTTAAAAAGTAGGATCAATGATCAACATTCAATCATATAGAAGATCCAATGGTGAGCGGTGATTGATAGTTTAATGGGCCCAAGTAGATCAATGGCTCACGTTCAATTGTGGATTATATCTAATGACATGCAAGCAAATCAAAGAGTCAATAGATCTTGAGTACAAAGGTGTCATTAACAAGTGTTAGGAGCATGTTAAAATGGTAGAGGATTGATGATCAATAGTCATCTAAATAAACAAATATTAGATGGTATAAGATGAGTCACAATGTCAATAGGCTAAGTCAGATATCAATAACTAATGAATGAACTGCAAGTCTAGGGATTTTGATGGAGGTCAAAGGGGCATATTTTTGACTAATGCAAATGCAAAGGAACCAAATTTAGATAGGGTCCAAGTTGAACTAGGATGAATCAATAGGATCAAACATTTCCATTAGAGATCCATAAAGATAAAATGGGTCTTTTCAGATCTAATACAGACTAAAAGGCTGGTGGCTAAGCATCAAAATGGGACCATGAATATAGAAAAACATCATTAACTTTGAAATATAAGAAAACCAATTAGGTAGATTTTTTTTCATCTATAGTAGACCTATGCTAAAAATATGGAATAAGGGTAGATACATGAAATTAGTGGAGGAGCGTCTCATCCTTAGATGTAGCCATACTCTCAATAAACAACTACTAAAATTAGACATGAACATGGCTTTGAATAAAAAGACTTCACCCTTATAATAAATGATATTAATACAAGGGTAGGCTTGAGAAGGATTGTGGTGATGGTTGTTCTAAATAGGATTAGGTGCATTAATGATCCATTTAATGCCATTTTCTCTCTCTTCCCATTTTTATTCCTATAAATATTGGCTTTGAGCTCTTGTTTTGGATCCCTCAGCTAGAGATAGTGAAGATCTATCAAAATCACTTTGTAAAACTCTCTTGAAGTGATATAAGATAGTTTTTAGATTATAATTGAATGTGAAGTAAGATTTATTGAAGTTTTATGTCTAGAGTGTATGTTCTTATTCATCATCTGTATGTTCTTCATGTACCTTACTTCAATTCTATTGGTTTTTAATAGGTTGTGTGAAATGTTAGCTAGTGACGTTCCGCTTGAAGTGTCATAAGTCCATAGTGTCTTATATAGACCTATGTATTTCTATCCTTAAAGTTATGGGTCTTTTTTTAGCCTTCATACAAAATACTCATGCTTGCAACCTTGTCATAGAATCTTGCTAGTTCTTGTCTTGATTCAATTCATTAGTAGTCATAAAAGTGTCTAAACTAAAAGTGGATTATTGAACATTTGGTACATCATCACATTTAGTATAGATTTCTATGCATGTATTTCTCTCCCTTTTCATCCCAATAACATAGATTTATTAAAAGAGACTATATTGTTATATATGAGTGTTAGGTTGTGGAGTTAAAAGCTTCACTGATGTAAATGGAGGAGGTTGCTGAGTGTCACAGTAACCGACGTCGGTCTGATCAATTGAAGTCAGTCATATTTAGTGTATAGAGCAACTAGAATTAGTTAGGCATCAGCTGACATCGGTCAGGTAGGAACCAACGTCAGTCATCTCCAGACAGACAGAGATCGACGTCAATCATCTGTGCATTCCAGAACTGGTCTAATTTTAGATGGACAATTTGTTTGCATGTAAAGACTAATTTTAGTCTTGAGTCTGCGTTTCTAATTATTATAATTGGGAAGTCTAATTATTGTTTGTATGGGATCTATTTAAGAGACCCATGGGGCTATATTGTAAAGTGTGAAGGATTAAAAGGACTTGTCAAGGACAAGGACAAGGGTTCTTCCAGGGGTGTAAGATTAGTTGATCTACAGGTAGCAAGATCAGGGGAGATCTACATGGTAAGTAAGGTCAGTTGATCTGTAGGTGTGTGTGTGCAAGGTCAAAGGAGATCTATAGGGTAGCAAGATCAAAGAGATATGCAACACAACAAGGAGCAATATCAGGGAGATCTACTTGGAGTACTTGGAGTACTTGGTGGACTGGAAGTAGGCAACAACAGTTGAGTTGATTGTCACTTACTGGTGGAAACGACAACTTGGTTATTGAGTTGATTGTGTTTGTAATTGAGAGAGAGAGAACTCTTGAGGGAGAATTACTGTATGCCCAAGAGGTGTGGGAAGAGTGTGATTTCTTCATTGTATTTCCTTTTGGAAGAGTATTAATATAGATTGTATTGTCTCTCATATTCTGTGCTATTTCTAAATTCTAGTTACATATTACTTCTGGTTTAATTTCGTGTTTAGTTTCTTATACAAAGGTAATCAATTGTGCTCTTAGGAGTGGATCCTAACAATGAGGAGTTAGCTTCATTAAAAATCCTAGAGGTCTGACCCAAGTTTAGGTAACCCACAACCTAGGGTCATTCCCATGTTGGACTAGATTTGAGAGTAGGACTTGACAATTTCTACTTTCAGCTTGGGTGCAATCTACATCCATAAAAGTTTTGGCATACCTAGTGGGACTAGTTGAGTAAAAATCTAAAGAATTATTGCTATATTTGGCTAAAAAGTGTAGCAGATAGTCAAAAAGATCACCTAGTGACTCCAAACATCTCTGGTCTACAAAATATAGCCCCTTACCTACATGTCAATAAGAACAAGATCATCTATAAGGGGTATTGACTTCTATTTTAGTCAGCTTCCAGTGCCTTCAAGAATAAGGAGAGTAAGAGCATCCTTGTCCCCTATCAAAAGGTACAGTGTAAGCCACTTGCCCCATATAGCATAGTCTATACTAGCATTCAAAAGGTTATATACTAATTGAGGCCTATTTCTCATTCCATTCATAATGTTGTCGAGAAATTAGGATTTTTTACCCTTTAATGGTGGGATCCTTCTTAACCTTCAATAATATGATGACATCCCTACTACCTCTTTGAATAATCTACCATAATTTATAGGAGAAAACTTCACCACTCGTGTAAAGCACATTGATGACATTACAAACCTTTTTGTAGTACATCATATTATACAAGATAATGTAGCCATGAGACTACTAGCCACATCCTTAAAAGGTAAAGCCCTGTAATGGTATAGAGGTTTAACTTCTACCTTAATCAATACTTTGGATGAATTTGGTGAGTGACTATGTAAACATTTTAAGGATAGAAGTGACCATGTATCACTTGTGGAACAACTTACCTCAATCAAAAGGGCACCCTAAGAATATATGGTTGATTTAAACTATAGATTTCAAAAGAATTAGGATTGGATCCCTATCATCATTAAGCCCACACCCAATTATGCGTTCCTTTACTATTTGAGAGCATTAAATTCAGAAATTGTAGTCATGATCCAATCTATGGGTGGGATAACTCTATTTGGGGCTTATGAGATAGCTATAAGAGCAAAAAATGGTTTGATACAAGTAGGGAAACACATGCTAAGACCTCTGATGCCACTTTTTCCTAAACTTCAGCCAACCACACCTATCTTTGCTCCACCACCCACTCCAAATAACCAAGCCCAAATTGATGATGTCCAATTGGATAATTTTTTTAAAGATTGAGAGATTGTTGAAGGCACAAAAAAATAAGTTAGTGGCTCTAGAGAGATAATAACAAACTTTTTATAGGCCATAATCATACCAATGTCCCTTTCAAACCCAATACCATACTTAATCCTACAATAGACCCGCTTATCCATCAAACCAACAAGCCCAAGGCCAACTTACTCAAGGTAGATATTATAATAGCTACAACCCTATAGCTGTAAGTAGCTTGAGAGCCTTGGTCCCCACACAAAACAAACTTACACAAGAGGGTCAATGGTAATCAGGGGAACAATCTAATGAGATGGTAATTTTAAAATTGGGGAGATGTATCATTACCCTAGTTAGTAGCATTATCCTTCATTCCTAAGCCATGACATCATGCCTCCTCCACCATAAGGCCCTCTAATGAATCAAGGTAATATGCCTACCATGACATCATTATAACCTAAAATTCAATAGCAAAGAAGCATGGGTAATGTACCAATTGAAACCATGTGTGTAAACTTTCAATAAGGGGAGCATATGTTTAAACATGTAGCAATAAACTTGGGGTAGACTAAAAAAAGGCCAGATGAATCAGTTACAACATGTACCAGGTATAAAAGGAGGATGTTGGATGATAATTTGGAGTAGTCTAGGGCTTTTTCAACATCTCCATAAACTAGTTAGTAGCCTACCATTTCAAATATAGATGCTAAAGATCCTAAAAATCAATAAGTACCCCAACATCAGAGACAACAACAAAAGTATCCTTTTATTCCTCATGTCACTCAAGTACCAAGTGCTTCTTATACTTCCAAGGTTCAATCAAAAAGCACTAGTTTTACTTTCAATATTATGGATCATATAAAAAGGCATAATATCATTATGTCTATGTACGATACTATATATATTCTAGGATAGAGATATATTCTTCAGTAAGAAATCTCCAAGCCTTCTCATATGAATGAGACAACTAAAAAAGTAAACACTATTTTTACAAATAGTAGTTAGCCTAGTCCTAGTTAGGTTCCTCATCAATTTCCTAATCATATCAAAGTCTATAATGTTGTTCATTCCCCCAAGGTTATCAATCACCCTCCATTGTATTTGTCAGTCATCATAGGAGATTGTTTAGTGCATAATTATATGATAGATTTAGGTGCTTCAACCTTAGTTATGCCTAAAATCATAGTAGATAAGCTTGAGCTTAAATGTATGCCTAATAAAAAATTTGTTCTCTTGTTAGATGTTTCCTCCAATAAAATGTTAGGCATAGTGAAAGATCCTAAGATCATGTTGGAAGCTTGCCCAAATTGTGTCATCACTCAAGATGTAATGGTTGTAGACCTACCCCCATATTTTTCCCTATGCCTATGTAAGGACTTTACCACTAAGATTAAGGGATATTTGTCCTTTGATTGGTCATATATGGTTTTCAAGACTAGATATGGGACTAAGGTCACTATTAGGTTTGAACCTATTTCTAGGTTTCATTTAGAGCCTTATATGCCTATCCTTGCAAATGTCAACTATACCATATTTAAAGAGGATGAAAATGATAGTGAACAAGAGCCCCATGATCATCTTGAAGGCATTTTAGACCTATACCTAGATAAATGGGCAACTAAAAATCATGGATTTTATCCCTTTAGCAATCTTGAAGAAGTAGAATTAGGGGTATATTATATGCATGAGGAGGGTGATACTATACGTTACTTAACTAACACTAATCAAGATGAATATGGCACATGGAAATTATTATTTGATGGTTCAAGGTAAAAAAATGGTAGTGGAGTTGGGTCATGTTTGTTTCACCCTTAGGTCAAAATTACTTTTTATCTACAAGATTCCAATTTAGTTTCACTTCAAACACAACTGAATATGAAGCTCTTTTACATGGTTTGTAAGAGGCAAGAAAAAGAGGTGTCAAAATTATTCAAGTCAAAGGTGATAGTGAGCTTTTGGTTAAATAAGTGAGTGGCATATAAAAAATCAATAACCATCATTTGAAAGCCTACAATTAATATGTATCGGATCTCATAGAAGACTTCTTGGCATTTAATATAAAATCCATACCAAGAGAGGCAAATCAATATGAAGATAGGATTTTAGCCATTAGATTTCAGTATGAGGTTATAGATGGAGTCAAAGGTAACTATAGCCAAGGCAAGGTCAAGGTCATATGTAGGCCAATGGTACCTAAAAATGAGGTAAGTTGGTAGGTGTTTGATAATGATGACCAAATTATATGTTTTCTGATGTAGGAAGTAGAATTTTACCATAAAAATCAAAACAAGTTCCAACACCAGTATGATGATCATATAGTATAGATAAGATCTAATAAGCTACCTATGGGGATTGTGAATTTGGAAAGAATTTTCAATGAAGATGACTAAGTGAAAAAAACCAAGGCATGCATATTAGCCAAAGAGGAACATTATGAAAGGAGAGAGATATTCAAGGGAAAATTGTTGAAGTTAGGAAAGATTAATACAATAGAATAGAGAGTTGAATTTGTTCATCTATGCCAAGAGTTATCTAATGTATTTTCAAGGGAATACAAGGATTTGACCCCAAAATCACATAATACACCATTGAACTAGAGAGCAACACAAGACTAATTAGGCAGAAGCAAAGGCCTATCAATCAAAAAGTGGAAGAGTTGATGAGAAGGGAGCTATTTCAACTGATTGAGTCAAAGATAATAGTCCCCATAAAAAATTACTCATGGGTGGAAAACCTTGTTCTAGTGATAAAGGATAACGGGAAAATATGTTTATGTGTTGATTTTAGGGACCTCAATAAGGTGTCTCTAAAAGATCATTACCCACTACCCTTAATGGATCAGATTATTGAAAAGGTGGTAGGTTCTAAAAGATTCTCATTTCTTGATGGCTACTCTGACTATAATCAGATCATGGTCAAATAAGAAGATAGGAATAAGACTACCTTCACCACAAATTGGGGCACTTATGCATATATGAAAATACTCTTCAGACTATCCAACGCTAGAGCAACTTTCCAGAGGGTAAAGGATGTTGCCTTTGAAGGTTTGATCAATAACATGGTGCTCATCTACCTAGATGACATCACTATTTTATCAAAGGACCCAACTGATCACATTTCTCACTTGAGGTTAGTATTTTAAAGATGCAAAGAGTTTGATGTGTCACTAAATCCTAAAAAATGCATATTTGGTATTCATGAGGGTAGATTATTAGGCCATGTAGTGTCCAAGGATGGTCTTTCCATAGACCCTAAAAGATTCAAGTCCATCTTATCTCTACCCTTAAAAAATCATAAGAAGGGTCTATAGAGTTTTTTAGAAAATATTAATTTTATAAGAAGATTTATTCTAGGCTTTGCGGAGATGGTCAAACCTCTTACTCACATGTTAAGAAAATGTAGAGTTTACATGGACCAAAGAAGGTAAGAGGAACTTTGAGGCTATCAAGGAGGCATCTATTTTTCCCCTACACTTCTTAATCCTAATTTTAACAAGGAATTCTACTTTTATGCTTTCTTTACATTGGATGCAATATCTGCCATGTTGATGCAGCAGAATGAGCAAGTTTTGGAATAACCTATTACTTTCTTTAGTTAGGACTTAGAGGAGTATGAGGGGAGGTATAAATTTTTAGAGAAACATATGCTTGAATTAGTGAGAGGTTTGAATAAGTTTAGACACATGGTCTCTAATAGTAAGATCATACTCATGGTGGTATACCCAAGTATTAAAGAGTTTATACTCAATAGAGACCTTAATGATAAATGGGCTAGATGGGTGAAAAATTGTATGGAGTATGACCTTGAGGTCAGAGTTACAAATATTATGAGGGGAAGAGGGTTGTGTGATAACCTTGTAATATAAGTAAATCAAGATAAATATCAAGTTTTGACAGTCCATTATAGCCAACAAATAGCTGCAGACAACACACCTTTTAGTTAGACACATGACATAACTAGATTTCTCAAGTCATGCCAATGTCCTATGGGGATAGATAGATATAAAATAAGGAACTTCATGTTTCAAAGTATACCTTATGTCCTGATAGATGGAGTAATTTTCAAGATAGACATAGGAGGCATGCTTTTGAGGTGTGTGGAATCATGCCAAATATATAATTTACTTGAGTAGGTTCATGATGGTCCAACTGGTGGGCACTTTGATACCAAAAACATAGCCTCAAAAATCATTAAAGATAGGTAATTTTGGCCCATAATGTTTAGATATGCTCACTCTTGGGTAAGCAAATGCCTAAAATGTGCAATGTTTGCTATCAAGTAGAAGCTAGCTGTCATTTCCTTGCAACCCATATAATTAGAGCAACCATTTATGTAATGGGGCTTAGATTTTATAGGAATGATACACCCCCATTCAAGTAAATGGAATAAATGGATCATTATAGATACATATTACTTTATAAGGTGGGTTAAAGTAGTTTCCCTCAAGGAGGATAACAAAGTTTCTATTTTGGACTTCTATGATAGCCTTATTAACAGGGTCAGTGTGCCTTCAAAATTCATTTATGATGATGCATTGGACTTTAAAAATATCAAGGTATGTGAGGGGGATATTTGATATGGAATTTATCTCAAGGAATCCTCTAACTATTACCCATAGGGAAATGGACTAGCAGAGTCCACTAATAAGAACTTGCTAAGGATTATCAAAATAACTATGGAGGATAGTTAGAGGGAGTGACATACTAGATTAAGAACTCCCCTATGGTTTAATAGAGTGACACCTAAGATAGCTACTAGACACTCCACATACCTACTTATCTATGGAAAAGAGGCCAAAATTCTTATATCTCTTGAGTTTCTTACATTAGAGATTACACATCAATTGGAGCATCTAGAAGATGATGCTATGTAGGTAAGTTTGAAGGAGCTAAGACAGATAGAGGAGACAAAGGACAATACTATACACATCATGTGGTCTAATCAACACCAGGTCAATAGGTAATTTGAAAAGAGAGATTCCTCAAAAACATTTTAGCAAGGTGATATAGTCCTCAAATAGGATGAGGACCATGAAAAACTCATAAAACACTCCAAGTTTGATAGTCTTTGGAGTGGGCCTTATATTATCATAGGTTACAAGGAGAGAAATGATTTTGAGCTTACTAGTTTGAATGGAGAGATCCTTCCCATCCTTGTCAATGGGAGATATATCAAGTTATGTTATTATTATTGTATCAGGATCCTTGTACATAGGTAGATAGGTCTTTCTTTTCTCTAAGTGCACTTACACATTGTTCTATTTTTTTTATGTAGTTGTTCATATTTTATTGCTTTCTTATTGTTAATGTGTGTCTCATTGATTTAAGATGTTTCAAGGAGATAGGTAGAGTATTTATCTAAATAATGATTCATTTGTATATCCATTATGAATGAGCTTGATCAAATTCTAGATTTCATGACCACTAGGCTAGTCAAGCCAGCTGAGTCACCAAAAATATTGGCCACTTTTGGCTCACATAGAGATCTTTATCTAGAAATGGTTTAAGTATCTAGATTGAATTTTGGATAGAATGAGTGGTTCAAAGATCACCCATAGCCTAAAAAGATTTTAAAACACTTTAAAGTTGACTTAAAGTGCATTTGGTCAAATTTTGAAAAAAACAAGCTTCATGGTGATCAAAGCAGTTCAAGGTTATATAATAACTCTGCACAAGATTTAGGTTTTCATAGTTTATTCAAGCCTTTAAATGTCCAAAAATGGTTCAATAATAAGTTTAGAAGAGAAAAAAGACTAAACATCTAAGTATAAAACCTTTTATTTGGCTAAGTCCTTACTTGGCATATTGTCTTGGGATTTTAATTGCCCAGGTTCAATTCTTGTAGACCTTTTTATTTGGCTAAGTGTTAATATTTTGGGTTAAGTGATAATATTTCCTTTGGGAAAATTATTTTGGGTTATTTGACTAAGTATTGGGAATTTTTTTAGACATTTTATCCAAAACAAAAATCTTGAAGTGTAAATTCTTTCAGATATTTCATCTACAACAAATGTCTCAATACAAAAGCCTGTAGCCAAAAGTCCTAAAGATAAAGATAAATTTCTCTCAGGGAAATTGTTCCATAATAATTCCATTGAAGATATAGTTGCATTGGCCAAATCAGCATGGGGAAATTGTTCTAGTAGAGTGACATTCATAAAAGGTCAAAGTTTAAGCTTAACAGTCATCCATTGGGTCAAAATATTGATGGTCACACATATGTCATTGATGTTCCCATGGAAATCAATTGATGGGTGAAAAAACATAAAATTTAAGTCATGGTAAATGACCATTTGTTTTTAAATATCTTAGTGATAATCATGTAGACATCAAATACGCTTATGTAGATGTCATATACAAGCATGAAAACATCAATTTTAAGCCCCATGGAATAGCCATTTAGATTGAAAAAGAAGGATCAATGTTCAGCATTAAATTTTACAAAAAATCCAATGATGAGTAGTAATAGACACATTAATGGGTCTAGGTAGATCAATGGCTCACATTCAATTATGGATTTAGATCTAATGGTATGCAAGCAATTCAAAGAGTCAATAGTTCCTAAGTGTAAAGGCATGATTTATAAGTGTTAGGAGCACATTAAATTGGCAGAGGATCATTGATCAATGGTCATCCAGAAAAATAAAGATTGGATGGTGTGAGATGAGCCACAATGTTAATAGGTTGAGTCAGATACCGATAGCCAATGAATGAAAGGAAAGCCTAGGGATTTTGATAAAGGTTAAGGGGTAGATTTTTGACTAAGGAAAATACAAAGGAATCAAGCTTAGATAGGGTCTGAGTTGTACCAAAATGAATTAGTAGTATTGAACACCATTATTAGAGATCTATAGAGATAAAATATGTCTTTTTAAATATAATACAGACTAAAAGGGTTGGTGATTGAGCATCAAAATGGGACCATACATCTGATAGAGCACCATCAACTTTGAAATATAGGAAAACAAATTAGGTAGATTGGTTTTCATCTATACTAGACCTATGTTTAGAATATGGAATAGGTGTAGATACATGAAATTAATGGAGGAACATATCATCCTTGGATGTAGCCCTACTCTTGATAAATAGCTACTAAAAATAGACATGAGCATGGCCCTGAATATGAAGACTTTGCCCTTGAAATAAATGACATTAATGTAGGGGTAGGTTCAAGAAGGATTATAGTGATGATTGTTTTGAATGAAATTTGGATCATTAATGATCCCTTCAATGCCATTTTATCTCTCTTGCCCTTTTTCTTCCTATAAATACTAGCTTTGAGGTCTTGTTTTGGATCCCTTGATTGGAGATAGTGAATCTTTATCAAAATCACTTTGTAACACTCTCTTGAAGCAATATAAGATAATTTTTAGATTATAGTTGAATGCAAAGTATGCTTTATTAAATTTTGATGTGCAAAGTGTATGTTCATATTCATCATCTGTATGCTCTTCATGTACCTTGCTTCAATTCTATTGGTTTCTTGTAGTTTATGTGAAGTGTTACCTAGTGACGTTCCTCTTGAAGTGTCATAAGTCCATAGTGTCTTATATAGACCTATATATTTCTATTCTTAAAGTTATTGGTATATTTTTAGCCTTAATATAAAATAATCATGCTTGCAACCTTGTCAAAGAATCTTTTCAGTTCTTGTCTTGATTCAATTCATTATTAGTCATAAAAGTGTCTAAGCTAAAAGTGGATTATTGAACATTAGTGCATCACCACATTTAGTATATATTTCCATTCATGTATTTATCTCACTTTTCATCCCAATAACATAGATTTAGTAAAAGGGACTATATTTTTATATTTGAGGAGCTAGCCTCATTAAAAATCCTAAAGGTTTGACCCAAGTTTAGGTAACCCACAACCTAGGGTCATTCCCATGTTGGACTAGATTTGAGAGTTGGACTTGAACATTTCTACTTTCATCTAGGGTGAAATACAAATCCATAACACTTACATTATTTATTTATAATATTAGATTACTTAAAATATATATCTAGTTATAGCTACTTCATTTTGTTATAGGCCTATAGGCCTTGAATTTTTTTACTTTGACATTAGTATTATAGGTGATCCTTTTGCTAGGTTTTCAGATTTATTAGTCACATATTGAATCATTAAATATAATTGGTATATCTTTGATTTACCTTATATAAGTTTGAATAATTAGAGATAATATAGTTTCAAGTTTATCCTAGCCCATTGCATAAACGTGGCACCCATAAATCGATCTCATTCTCATAAAAACCTTAGGTTCACTTTAGTAGTAGTCTAGTCCTAAAAAATGGGGAAAATGGTGGATTGAGATAACCTCAAATATTCCTTAATGATTTGTTGAACATTAATTACATATCCAATACTCTAAGGAGATAAATCAAGCCACCTGTAGTTCTCCCCATTATGTGTGTGTAATAGTGCTCATTTGATGTATGTAACCTATGATCTAGTGCTTGACACTTGGAAAATGATAACTTTGGATTTAATCTTGAGTACTTAAAATTTTTTAGGGACCTAATTCTAGTTACTAATATAAAGTTTGGGAAGAATAGGGTGGTCATATAGAATGTACAAGTGTTTGATAGATGTTAGATAATCAATAAGCCTAAAATTATTTTATATTTGTATGAGTCTGATTGGATAATTTATCATGCCACCAACACATAGGTAGATAGTCTAATCCATATGAATGATTTGATTTTTAAAATTGACTATTTTTGGGTGAAATATGAAACTATTATACTTGGTTAGTATCATCTGAGTCTAAAATATTTATCCAAGAGAGAACACTAATCTAATAATTTTTTTATGCCTGAGTATGATAATTTACTAGGTTGGCATAGATTGGGGGAATTATTTTAGGTCTTTGAAAATAAATTGGAAGGATCAGGCCCATAGATAGCATGTGGATGTGAGAGAATGGAAAATAAATTCATATATGTGTACATAAGTCATGCAGGGTAAAGGTAGGTCTAAAATAACATTTCAAAGTGTATAATACCAAATTTTAGTATCTAAAAATGCCCCCCTTTTATTATAGTACTCAAAATGACACAAATACTAGATTAAAATAAAAAAGATGTACCTGGGTATATAAAACACTTTTTATTTGGGAGAATACTCCAATTGTGCAAGTTTTTCCAAGTAAAACCTACAATGAACATGTAGTAGTAAATGTCCATAAAGTGAAAATCTGAAAACATGCAAAGTATTAAATTGCTTTTTTAGTATGAGTAAATTAGGGTTTTTATTAGACCCTAAAATAAATTACAATAAATAAATATTTATCATTACCTATACACTAAAAATAATATAGAGATTAATCCACTCAAGATTAGATCCAATAGAAATAGGTCAAAAGTCAATAATATGTTAGTAAGACTTCCCACAACCTTCAACCTTCATCTTCATAAAGAGGGAAAAAACATTGCTTACCTTTTTAATTTTATAAAATAACTTTTTACAATAATCTTGATAATATATAATAGGTCAAAAAAATAGGAAATAGGGCCATAAGCCCACATATAAAAACCAATGCTGACCAACAACTAACACACCATCAAAAAAATAGGACAAAGCTTGAAACATCATTAAAATTGAATATTAAAACACTAAGTGTTCATGAATATTCATAAATAAGTTTTGATAGGAACCTCAAACCTATGATGGGGTTTTGACAGGGTCCCCATAACCTGTTACACAACCCAATATATATTACACTTGTTAATTGAGATGTAAGAGCAAGGAAATAGTACACTTGTATGTGGGTGAACCATGTTTTAATGTTACTTGTTAGATATGATGCTTACTCATTGAAGCATTGTATAATTGTTATTTATCATTGAATTACTTAGATAACTTTGAAAAATTAATGTTGATCAATCCCTGAATTGAAATTTTACTAAGGAGAGGGCCATGGATTTGAATACAAATACTCGTAACCCTCATTTAATTTATCTAGAACTGATCTTGTAACCCAAAGATAGAATATGAGAGCCACATAATGGGATCATGGAGTAATTATTAGACCACTGAGTGATTTAAAACCTTATATGCATTACTCACTAAAACTCAAATTAACTATTACAGATAAACTTATAGATTCAAAGGTGCTCACTGTTGGTAAATACTTGGTAATAAATTGCATAGGTGAAAATATGCAAAGACAAATTAAATTACCCATATTATGAAATTATCAGTACTAACATTAGTAAAATATGATAATGTGCATGCATGAAACCACTTCATGTCCCATGATCTAAAATTATCAAAGCTAATTTGATATAAAATGATATGCATCTATATGCTAAATTTGAGAATACAAATCTCAAATGTATATGCATATGAAAATATGAAATTTAATTTCTTGTAAACCATGTGCATCTGATTGACATAATCACCCAATCATATTTGGATATGTACTATGTAATCTTATGTCTCTAAAAATTAAGTGTATATGCATGGCATATTTACCCAGAATCTGTACTAATTTATAAATATGTATCTCATATATGAACCCATATGATATGTGAACCACTCTAACATATAGGAATATCTAAAATAAATTCTTCATTTAAAAGGTTAAGGATCCCAAAATAGTGGGAAATAAATGCCACACAAACAAGGCTAAGGTGTATACATAATAGATAAGCAATGACTAACCTATAATGAAATATTAACAACATAACTGAAGCATAGAATAAGTGAAAATTAGTATACTTTATCAATGTATATCAATTTAACATCTAGGTAAAGTAGAATATCCATTTAACATTATGTATGATAATATTAAATAATAAGACATGTGTTAGCAATATATGTAACTCAACATGGTAAAATATCTTAAAAATATATACCATATGAATAACACAACCTATGAAAATAGATGCCTCCAGTATTAGCATGGCCCCTAGGTATAGGAAAGGTCTGACATCTATGCATCCATGTATGATTTGTATGTCTTTCATCAAACTCATATACTATGAAATGCATGTGTGTATGAAAATAATATGCCATTTATCAAGCATGTGATAAACAACATATGTAAATAGTGTAACTAGCCATCATGTCATTAGCCATCATGTCATTGTTAGGTCCACTTTTTTATTTTTTGAATATTTTGAAAGTTTTTTTATTTTTTTTATTTTCTATTTTTTTTGAGATTTATGAATCAATCCTTTAAGTCATCCAAATCATGAAAGGTAGATATGTTACATGATGTGTCTTACACCTATATAATATTTTGGAGGTTGTATAGATACATTGCATATTATTCCTCTATGTATTTTGTTCCTTGTTATGTATTTGTTTTTATATTGGGAGAATTTTAATTTTAATAGTTGTTATTCCCATCATGTATAATTTTGATTTCCTTTATTGCATTAAATAAAATGTTGTATTTATTTTGAAAATCTATTTTGGCCTTTATTTGTTCTAACCATAGCTACCCCAATTTAAATGTTAACTAAAGATAAGGAGGCAAGACTCATATGTATAATATCGATTATTTCTAGAAAACATGAAATTGGTAAAATAATATATCCAAGGGATTCTTTCCAATATGGAATTTATTTTAACTCACTAATGTCATGCCACAACTATCGTAAGGTTGTAACACTACATGTGGTTTCCAAATATTTTTCATTTATTTGAATGTGTTTCTTATAGTCACTGTCAATATATGCTTTGATAGTTATATCCTCTTCTCATGGATGCTTGTGATCTCTAATTTTTATGTATGTAGGCTCTATCATTTTTGAACATAGTATAGGATTTTCCTATTAGTCATGTATCACCTTGATGATGCCTTGATTCTTATATTTTTGAATTTTATTTTATAGTGTTTCACAATGATCGGTGTCATGTCCTATGATTATTTTACAACCATAATATGATTTTCCTTCTTGATGTGATAGACATGATGTTTCTAGATGTCTATTATTTGATAATACCATCAAGTTGTTATCAAGTATAAACTATAATGCATCCCTTAGTGTATATCTGAGACTATTTAGTTGTAATGGTATCGATGGTTGTGTACTTAAAAGATCCACATTATTCATCAAGTTTCTCTCACAATAGTTATGAAAAAGAGAATTGTATATCTTTTCCTATTCAAAAAGCATGCTTAACTTTCAAAGTTTTTATTAAGTGACACCTTTGATATGTTCAACTCATGGTGCCATATTATATTGCATTTATATAAATTTCTAATATACTGACAATCTAACATTATTGCTTTCTCATTTACCCCTAGAAATATTTTATTGAGGAGGTTTTTTTTAAATTACAATTATTTGTATATGAATTATCTCAATAGTCTCTAGGACCAATGGGTGTAAACATATTATCAAAAAAGTTATCATTTAGATCAATGGGATTGATATTTGGCTTATGTAATTGATAATCTATCATATCTGATATATATTTATCATCATATCTATCATAGTAATATGTAACCCCATTTTGATTTTATGATTTTACCAGTAAAGGAAGATCTATAATTTACTCATTTAGTATTATATTATATTTTAATCCTTTCTTCTCTTTATGAATGTTCATAATTGTCTCCTTGTCATTTACTTTACTTTATTTTCCACATCATATGTATGCATATGATCTAGTGGGATGGGTTGTGAGGGAGGTATCAAATAATAATCCTTAAATATGATTTTGATTAATTTTAATAAATATATTATGCCATTTTACAATATTTTAAAGGATCATCATTTTTAAATAGTGAATATTAATAACCATCATGCATAAATTTGATACACGCATATTAAGATAGATGGTATTACTTCTATTGCATGTATCCATGTATCCATAGAAGAATGATATAATGTAAATGATTTTGCATGACTTAAAATATAGTAACTTTTTGGGGTCTAGTTATACACATAATGATATTATCTCAAGGACTTGGCATGGAGTATTATCAAATCCTTTATGCTCTGATTTGATTTTTGGATACTATTCATACTAAAACCTATTTTTTCCAAGAAAATGGTGTTGTAGATATTAAATTTGGAACCATTATCTACTAACACATATATGATTGGTTTACTTTGCACTTGAATTTGAATAAATAATGGCAAATTTTGCTTTATTGTCTATTACGTAGGTAAGTCTTCTTTGTCAAAAATGATGAAATTTTATATATCCTTGAATTTATTTTTGATAGATGTGAAGGATGTAGGTTATGTATCACTTGGGATAGTTATTTCACATAATGCCTCATATATTATGTATGTGTAAATAATTTATCTCTTTAATAACTCAAGAATAAAAATCTTAGCATGGGTGTTATTTAATTTATCAATGATGTCATGCCCTTTTGGCTGATTATTTTTTCTCATGGGAAGTGAAGGGTGTTGAGGAGGAATAAATTGAATACCTTTTTTCCATTGTACATGCTGGGTAACCCTACCTATTTTAATGTTGACATCATATTAGACTACATAATCCAATATAAGCTATGGAAAAATAATGGGGGTGGTATGGTAGATATTAAAACATTGAGGTCTAAGGAGAGGAGGCTAAAAATGAGTCATACATGCCCTTTTATGCTTAGTGGTTATAGGTAACATCTCACATTAGAGGTTGTTATAATATAAATTGAGGCACACCAGAGATTGTTCATTATTAATTTTAGCCTTATTAGTTAAAAATTTTGATCCATAGGATCACACAATTATTATTTATTTTTCATAATAAATTACATGTAATGATTAAAATCATGGTTAGAATTAAAAAATAGAAATAAACTTCATCTATTATAGCCATTTTTAATCTATAATATCAGATAAAATCATAAATCATATGTGAAAAATAAAACCTAAGGTAAAAATCTAAAAACCCTATAGAGAAGGATGAAAACCTAAGGAAAATCTAGTGTTTGGAAAATATTAATAAATATACCTATTCACCAATATTTTTTACCCTATTTTGGATTGATTCTAACCCTAGTTATGATATAAAATTTTAAAATATTTAGATTATAATTTATGAAAATTATGTACAAATTTGAATGTAAGGGATTAGAATTGATTTGACTATTGCATTTGATAAATATGGAACGTATAAGAAGAGGATATTATACTTATATTTATCCTATTTTATGTAGAATTGAGATATGTGACAAATGGCAAGAATGATGACAAGCTAGACTATAGGTTATTTGGATCAAGTTATGGATCACTATCTACACTTAGATGATAATGTTAGCCTCAATTCAATGGAATTTAGGAAACATGTTCTTAGATGGATGATTCCATCCCTATATATTGTTTCTCATCTATTTTGGTATAAAACATTAAAAATGATTCTAATATGCTCCTATGTGTGATCTTGAGGTTTGATTATATGTGTGTCACCCATAAATTAATCTCCTTCTCTTTAAAACCCTAGGTCCACTTACATAGTAATTTAGTGCTAAAAATAAGGAAATCAGTGGGATGATATGACCTCCACCAATCCCCAATAATTGATTGAGTGCTACCTACATATCCAATACTCTAAGGAGGGAAATTAAACTACATGTATTTCTCCTTATTGTGTGTGTGTGTGTGTGTGTGTGTGTGTGTGTGTGTGTGTGTGTGTGTGTGTGTGTGTGTGTGTGTGTGTGTGTGTGTGTGTGTGTGTGTGTGTGTGTGTGTGTGTGCGTGCGTGTGCGTGCATGCGTACATGCGCACCCATGTGAAATAGTTCTTGTTCAATGTATATAACCTATTATATATATTTGAACACTTGAAAAATGAAAATTTTGGATTATCTCTTTAGTGATTTAAAATTGGTAAGAACCTATTATTAGTGATTGATTAGCAATTAGGAAAGAATAGGGAAATCCTATATATTTTTCAAGTGTTTGAGTGTGCTTGATAGATAAGTGCTAGATGATTCAATAAGCCTAAAATTATTTAACATATATATGATTCCAATTAGGTAATTTATCATACCACTAACATGCTATGTAGATAGGATGATCCATATGAATCCTTTTATTTTGAAAATTAGACTTTTATATGTAAATGATTAAAACATTAGAGTCATGTCAGTAGCATTTGGATGATACTATCTAAGTCTAATTTTTTTGGGAGATAAGAACATTTATATTATGATTTAAATATGTATGAGTATGATAATTTAATAATTATGCATAGACTAATGGAATTGCTTTGGGTGATTGATATAAACTTATAAGGATTAGGCCCATATATAACCTGTGCATGTGATATAATGGTGAATACAATCCATATATGTGCACACACATCATGTAGGGTAAGAATTTTGTTTACCTAAATCCTTCTCCCCATCCTCCTCAATATCCCCCTAATATCATCCCTAATCCCCATACCTCTAAACCTTCTCCCCTTCCCCTTCTTCCTAAACCTACTCTTACTCCTATTATTTTGGGGGAAAGGTTTTTTGTTGTAGCCTATACTAAGTCTTCACCTTCCCTAAAGATTATTAGCCATGTTTAGGTTAAATCCTCCTTAAAGAACTTGGTTGATGCTAGATATTTTATACTGATTGATATGATGATTGATAAGGCAAAGGTATTTTTATCCTCATTGATGGATATTTTGACTGATACAATTTTTACTTATCCCATTTCAAATCTTGTTTCTTCTCTACCTCTTAAGGAACACCAAGAATATTTCCATGAAGGATCTTATCTCCTCATTTCATTTGAATATTTATTATCTAATAGGAACCTAGTTCTCCAAGAAGTTGTGCTTGATAAGGATTTGTTAACTCCAGCTAGATGTTCTAGGTTGCCCAAGCCCTTTTCTCCTATCTAGGACCAATGTTCTTAAGCAAGTATGAGAGAAAATGTTGAGATAATTAAGGAAAAATAGGAGGATAAATGGATGAAGGTTCAACCACAAAGGGAAGGAAAAAAGTTGAAGAGAAGAGCTGAAATCTACTAGAAGATTGACTAATTAAAATGCCAAAAAATTAGAAACTGACAAGCAAATTGCAAAGGGTAATCAAATCACCCTTAGACACTTTTTGAGCAATAAGAAATGAAGATTATATCCTGTAATATAAGGGACTTGATTAACCTTGTAAAATAGAGATTAGAAATAGATATGGTCTATAATAATAAACCTAACATCTTAATTCTCCAAGAAACTAGAATGTCCAAGGAAAAATTATCAAAGAATAAAGCTAATATCTAGGATTATGCTCTATGTAGTAGTAACAATACTAAAGGTGCCTCCAGTAGGATGGTGGTTTTTTGGAATCCTTTTGTATTAGAAGGAATCATCCTTTTAGAAGCTAAATATCATATTATAGTGTTTTTTAAAGATATTTTTAGTAAAGTCGAGTGGGTTATAATAAACATCTATGCTCCTAACTCCAAAAATGATAAGAAAAAACTTTGGGTGGATTTAATTAAGATCAAGAAATTTTACAAAGATAAGAATTGGATGGTGGTAGGTAATTTCAATTCTCCTTTATCCCTCAGGGAAAAAAAGGGGGAACCTATTCTCTCAATGATAGTATGATGGATTTTAGTAATTTTAATGTTGAGGTGGAACTCACCGATGTTAATTTGAAAGGAAATCCATTCACCTAGTCTGATAGGAGATTGGGGAAAAACCTCATTCAAGTTAGGATTAACATGTTTTTAGTCTCAATGCTATGGGATTTACATTTTAGTAGATCCTTATCTTCCCTCCCTAGAATTAGATCTGATCACAATCCCCTAATCATCTCTAGTGAAAATATATTTAAAATAAAAATTACCCCTTTCAGATTTGAGAAAATGTGGCTATCTAGTTTGACTCTATCTGAATCATTGAAGGAATGGTGGAAGTTTCCTATACAAGGCTCAACCATGTATATTCTACCTATGAAACTTAAACATGTCAAGTATAAAATTAAGATTTTGAATAAAGATTTTTTTGGGAATATTTTAACTCAAAAGTATAAAATAGAGGAGGAATTACGCGTAATCAAGGAGGAAACTAATGATTTCAATTACACTTCCTCTTTGCATGCTAAATAAAAAAAACTCTTGAGATTATATCACAATCTGAAAGCTAAGGAAGAAATCTTTTGGCATCAAAAATAAAGGAAAACTTAGCTTAAATAAGGTGACAAGAACACAAAGTATTTTCATCTCTCAATTTATAAGAATCGTCAGCATAAAACTATTTCAAAAATTAAAGGGGAAGATGGGATTTAATACAACAATAAAAAATATATTGAACTACAAATTGTTAACTTCTATAAAAATCTTTTGGCTCATGTTCCCTCTTAGGATGTTTAACTAGAAGAATAGGTGGTTAACCTCATCTAGAGTGTTATATACCAAGAAGACAATGCCTCCATCTTATCTCCACCTTCTATTGAAGACATCAGATCCATAGTCTTCTCTTTGCAAGGTGTTAATGCCCTTGGTCTAAATGGTTTTCCCCCATTTTCCTTCCAAGTTTTTTGGAACATTAACTAGAATGAAGTTTGCTTGGTTGTCTCTAAATTATTCAAAGTTGGAACTATGTTTTAGGAATTCAATCACACTTTTATAGTTTTAATTCCTAAGAAGCATGGGGAAAACTAGTTGAAGGGCTTTAGACCATTTAGCTTATGTTCCACCTTCTACATGATATGCATAAAATGTTTGGCCTTAAGAATTCAAATACTGCTTGACAAGTTGATTGTAGAACAATAAGAGGCTTTTGTTTTTGGTAGATAAATCTTTAATAGTATCTTTATTACCCATGAAACTATACATTCGATGGCCAATTCCTCTTGATAGAGTATGTTCCTCAAATTAGATATGAATAAATCTTATGAGAGGGTTTCATCACACTTTTTGGATAGATTTATTAAAAAATTTAGGTTTAATCATGTTCTTATAAATATTATATCTTCTTACATTTCCACTCCCATGTTTTTAGTCATTATCAATGGGGTCCCTAAAGGATTTTTTCTAGTAGGTAGAGGTCTCAAACAAGGTGATCCTCTTTCACTATATTTATTTATATTAATGGAAAAAACTCTAAGTAGAATCATTGACACTACAAGTTCTTCCAAATTCATTAAGGGAATCATAGTGGCTCTTAACACCATAGATGTTGCCCATAAAAAATTCATGGATGACATGATGATGATGGGAAAATCCTCAATTTTTGAACCTAAATGTTTTATAAAAATTCTCAAAAATTAGGAGGTAGTTTCAGGTCAAGTGTTAATTTCCTCAAAATCTCCTTATTCTTTATTAATACTTCACCTTCTCTACAAGGGAAGATTTCTAGGATCATCGATTACGTAATAAAAAATCTTCCTTCCTCTTACTTGGGCATCCCTCTTTTTGATGGAAAAATTAGATTGAATTTTTATAATCCTTCATAGACAAGATCCAAAAGAAATTATCTAAATGGAAAGGGAATTCTTTCTGCCAAGCCAAAAAATTACAATTACTCAAGAGTTCATTTCAAATAATCCCAATTTACTTCATGTACTTATTTGTTATCCATAGAAAAGTGGTGGATCAAATTAATTAACTGTAGAATAAATTTATCTGGAGAGGAATAGAAGATAAATTCATATTCCATATTTTATCCTAAAATAAAGCTTGCTTACCTTTAGCTAAAGGAGGATTGGGTCTCAGGAGGGTGAGGTATATGAATCAAGATCTATTAGCTACATAAGTATGGAGGGTGATTAAGGAAGATAACCAATGGACTAAGATCATAAAGGCCAAATATTTGAATTATGGGGAGGGTTCCTAATTTCTTATGAAAGAAGGTCCTACTAACAGTTGTTCTTTTCAGAAAGCTTTGAGAGCCAAGAAGGATATTATTTTGAGAGGGTTAAAATGGAATATTGATAGAGGAAATAGAGTTGAATTCTAAGGTGATATTTAGTTAAATCAAACCCCACTAGGATCTCTACCTCCTATAGAAGGATTGAGAAAAAATTTCAAAGAGGTCATAGGTCTTAGAGTGTGTGATTATTGGTAGGAAATTAAAGTAGAAAAAGGTGAAAGTTTATCCACGAAGTAGATTTGGATCACCAACAAACTCTTTTATTAAAAGACTTAAATAAAACACTTTAAAATACTCATATCAGTATATTCCCAAAAGATGATGACCTAATATGGATGGCTAATCCCAATGGGTTGTTTTATATAAAGTCTGGTTATCTTTCTCTATGGGACCAAGAAGATTTAGAGGAAAATTATTATATAATTGGTTTAGATCTCCATAGATTAAATATATAAAAAAGGAGACAAACACAAAGAAAACACAAAAATAATATTAGAAACTTAGAAAACACAATGAATTCATTTGGGATAATAACTACAATATAGAGCTTCTATATTTATAGGAATATGGTCTCCTACAAATAAGGAGGTAGCTCTAACAAATATCCCAATAATAATTATTAACTCTTATAATAGTGAGTTGGTTTATTAACCAAATCTCACATACACACAATAATGCTAACAATAATAATGTTATCCATAACATTCACCCCTTTAACATTATTATCCCTAGTCACACCCCCTTAATCTGAACATGGGGAGAATATCATCTTATACTGCATCTGAATTATGACTATGATTTTTCCAAGGATCAAAAACCTAAAAAATGGTTTTTCCATGGCTAACCAAAATCTAATGATGGTTTTTCCCATGGCTTACCAATAACCAATTATGGTTTATCCCATGGCTAACCATCAACCAAGTGGTTTTGTTGGTTTACCACAAACCATGTCATATATGTAAGTACATATTTAACTCCCATTATTTTCTAAATTTAGAGGGATTACAAAAATAAATATCAAAAGGGATTACTCGAACATGAATTGCACTTATATTCTTATTCAAGCACACATGCTAAAATAAAAACTATCACACGACACTGAAATCTACACAACTAAAAATATCACACTACACAAAAGTGACATTAAATTAGAAGTGGCCTCTTTGCTAGTGGGTTGTGAGAGGCTTGAATGGCCTCTATCCTCATGTGCCTTCTTCCTCTAATGAATGATACTACTTACTCAGTGAAGTATATTTTGAATCTCATTGGATGTCACATACAAGTGATATTGCATCCTTACAATTTTTTTGATTCTATATAAAACAACAAATATTTTGACAAAATAATTTGACACACAAAATGACTCATGACTCATTTTTTGATTATTTGACTTTTGTACATAAAAAAATAAACTAAAAGACATGAATAATATAATAGTTATGGACCATATCATAATAAATATACAAAATATAAAGAAAGATATATAAACCAACTAAAAAAGGGAATAAGATAACCCTATGATAAACCAAATACTATGACTCAACAAAATGACACTTCGGTTCCTAATAAAATTTAATATTTATTTTCATGCCTTAAAATCAATGACACCAAATAAATAATGAGATGTGAATTTAAAAAATAAACTCTAAGAAATTTAATTTTGACCAAAAAAAATATATCTATATGTCTAAAATCAATATATAACTAAGACACACATTAGATCGTGTGGCAGGCTGAGTATGTGGCAATTAGGCTTGACCAAGTATGTAGGAGTATAAGGCTTCTATCCAGACTAAGGAAAAGGAAAAAATAAGTGGAAAATAGCTATGATATGATGATTTGGTTGATCAAATACCAAGGATTTGTTACTTGTATGAGTGAAGTCAACCAAGCTACATACTTCTTTAATTTTATATGGTGATATGCAATTTGCTACATGTCCAAATTGAGAGATTCATGTAGTACTCAGTTGGATAAATATAATATATGTATTTAGATGATAAGGTATATGGAAAAGAGACTTGGTGAATGACATGGTGACTAGAATATAAAGAACATAGGTGCATGCATGCAGGAAATTAATAACTACTAATTATACGAATAGAAAGTGGATGAACAAAATAAAAAAAAGGTGATCTAGAAGGTGAGTTGGAAGTCAAGAAAATCTAACTAATCCAAAGATTTAGATGCTGGTGGAAAAATCATTGATCATAATGAGCTGAATGTGAATGGGTTAGTAATATTAATCTACACATATACTAAACAACAGATCAAATACTTTCAAGTTACACGTTGATGCACATCTAATAATTTTTTTTTGAAAAAATATGACCCCAAGTATATTAATTGAACCAAAATTTAGACAAACCACTCACATTAGATAAAATCTAAATGGTCAATGCTTTAATACATGGAAGATTTGTTTACTCTCTATCAATCCATTTTCTTACCTTTCATCCCCAGGCATATTTATTTTCTATGTATATAATAGCCATCTTGATACACCAAATGCTATCAATATTATTCTTTTCAAGAGATTTTACTTATCTCAAAAAATGAATCTTCAATGTAGACTTAGGCTTGAGGGGAGTAACCCACATACATGGACTATTTCAACATGAAATAAATGAAAACAAGCATTAAAAAATGTGAAGATAATTTGGAAAAGGATGGTACAAGTCACAACAATTGCATATATAAAATCATAATTTCTTCCCACACATTTAGATGCTCATCCAATCATCCCTTCTCTAAAAGATCCATACTTATTAAATTTATCTCTCACAAGTTTTTAATGGTATGCCTGTTCTAATACCAGATGATAGAACTAGTTCAAATTTCCATAGATTAAAATAGAAAAAAGGAGCCAAACACATAAATAGAACACAAGAATAATATTATAAACTCAAAAAACATGATGAATTCATTTAGGATAATAATTACAATATAGATCTTCCACATTTATATGGTCTCCTACAAATAAGAGGTAGCTCTAACAAATATCCTAATAATAATTATTCAATCCTATAATTGTGAGTTGATTTATTAACCAAATCTCATGTACAAACAATAATGATAACAATAATGATGTTATCCATAACAAACTAAAATTATTTGTGGATTAAAAATATTATCCCCAAGATTAATGTTTTCTTCTAGTTGGTAGCCTAGAAAAAAATCCTAACTGTGGATACTTTGATAAAGAGGGAAATATTAATTCCTAACAAATGCACTCTATGCAAACAAGAGGTTGAATCTATAGATCATATTTTCTTTTCCTATCCTTTTGCTTCCTCCATATTTTAGTCCTTCTTTAATCTATCTAATTAATCTTGGGTCTCTTTGGGGTCCATAAAATTTTTGATCAATCAATAGAAGGCACCTTGGGATTATCCTTCCCTAAAATTTTGGTGAAATCTCGCCCTTACTCATATTTTATGGGAAATTTAGATTTCTAGGATTTCAATCATCTTCGATAATCTAAATCCTAGTAACTCCTTAAATTTTAAGAAAATAATGGCTTTGATCAAAGATAATTGCTTATTTATGCCTCCTATTATGATAATTCTCCTTCCCCTCAATTTTTCTAGATTCTTTATATGCTAAATCTTGAAATTCTAGCTCTTTCTCACAAGTTGAGTGTAGACAAATCAAAGATTTACTAGATTCACCCTTCATCCTAATGGTTCAAATTGAATTTTGATAGAACAGATAAAGGGAACCATGAACCCATAGGAGGTAGAGGTGTCATCCAAGATTCTAATGGAAATATTATGGAAACTTATGCGGTACCTTTGGGGATCTATACCAACCATATGGTGGAAGCCATGGATGCTTGGTGGGGTATAAAATTTGTAGTCAATATGGGTTTGGATCATCTTTAGGTGGAGGGAGATTATTTGAATATAATCAAATGTCTAAAATATTCCTCCCAATCTTCCAAGAATATTACCAACATAATATAGGATGCTAAAACATTACTAAAAATTTTCAAGGGGGTGTCTATAGATCACATCTATAAAGAAGGTAATAAAATCATAGATTAAATGGAAAATCTATGGGTCATTAGTGGATCTCTCACCCATTGTCAAGGTGATGTGGCATTTCCTATCGATGTCTTTCCCATCATTGAAATTGACAAAGGACAATCCAATACATGACATTATGTGCATCATTATTGTTAAATATAATCAACAAGGGTAGATGAGATTTTGCATATGTAGGGTTATCACATCTTGCCCACATCTCAATATTTCACACAAGTGGATTTATTTCATATTAATATCTAATAAGTTTAAAGGCAAAGCAATCAACATCATTTTAGATTTAACTACAAGTGGCCCCACTGACAAAAGTGCAGACAAAGTAAATAGCTAAAAATAGGAGGTGACCATGATAGAGTTGAGCCTATATCCTATGATGAGGTGTATGAAGATGCCTATGTATGGAAAAATATGGTTAAGGGTAGGATTACAAGCTTCATGGAGAGACTAGTTGGCCATGATGTGGTGATTTATAGAGATTTCACACTAGGTTGGAATGAGTGGGAGGTTTAAATGCATGGTCTAAAACTCATGGTCATCAAAGAAATCATCAGTGACATCACTGGTATGGATTTTAGTGGCATAAAATCATTCAAGGATAAAAAGATAAAGGATGAATTATTTAGTATCTTTTATAGCACAAAGAAGATGAAACCTAAGGTGTCAAACCATAAAGGGTTTCTTAGGGTAGACCTTCCTAGGAAGTGTCCAGATGTTTGTCTCCAAATAATGACATATATCACTCTAGAAGGAAAGCATATGGTGATCTTGTCTCACCATTTCTTACTCCTCAGCCACTTCAGGGCCTCTTAATCAGTATACCTTTATTTTTATTAAAATCATTGGAAGTTTATATAAACATCTTCAAATGTAATCCCTTAGCTGATATTATTCACTAGGGGTTTATTCTACTCTTGGTCAAAAGGGGGGAACCCCTTTGGAACAAGTTAGTTGTGGAGGCTATACATATTACAAGCAATTAGGAGGAATAATATAGGGAGGATGATTTTTTCTTGAAACTTGAAACAAAACCTGTAGGGGGACAAAATGAAGGATTTAGAGTGGAAAATGCCTAGGGGGATTTCTATCCTAGTGGCAACCAAAAGGGGGTCCTATTTTTGTCAATCCCATCCCTATCATGGGCCATTTTTCCTTTAAGTTTAATCTAAAAGATGAGATTGAATAGTCTATGGAAAAATTACAGACTAAGGTGGCCATTCAAAAGTTACTGAGCATGGAAATATCTCATGAGTTTGAGAAGCTTAAAGATTTATTGGTCCCTAGAGATTTATCTTTAGGTAAGAGTGACTTTAGCAAGAGGAGGAAGAAGTAAATGCCAAACACATCCCCCAGGGAGAAAGGAACAGTCATAATAGAGGTGGAGAAGAAGTCAGGATGGATTCTAAATAGGGGAAGGAGAAAATCTAGTCTATAGGGCTGAAGAGGAAGAGGCCCATTACTAAATATATGAAGGGAATTGGAAACCAAACTAGAGGTATGGAAAAGAAAATGGAGAACATGGGGAATAATACACTGGTTATTTATTCTAAGTCTGAAGATTAGGACTAGTTGTCTTCTAGTGTCTAGTTTTTTTAGTCTTTTTTCTGGTGTTTTGGCATCTATTCGGTTGATGACAATGGTTTTATCTAGTTTCTAAGTTTTATTTATTTTTTATTGTGTTTCTATATAGTACTTATATTTTGGACTTTTTTGTAATAGGCACAAGACCCTCAACCCATATTTTAACCTTATCTATAAAAAAATATAGGGTAAAGGTAGGTCAAAACTAACATTTTCAAGACCTATCTAATACTAGATTTCAATATTTACAATAAAAATAATTATATTTATCAATAATTATGCCAATTGGAATTTTGTTTTATGGAGTAGACTCACTTAGTAATACAACTTGTAATAATTAATTGACAATTTCTAGATAAGATATTCTATTTATACTTGTAGATATTAACTTCAAATTTATTTCTAATACATGGTGCACAATGCATATGCATGTTATTATATAAATATTATTAATTATTTGTATCGACTATAATCTCACAGTAAAAAAATGTTTGTAATTAGTTATATTGACCATAATTACACATTTCAATAAAACTATGATGTACACAAGTACATGAAGATATAATAATACATTTATGTGTTTTACATAATTAGATCAATTTCAATGCATAATGATGATAAGTAGTGATTTCTAGATAAAATACTATAAAATAATGTGTACCCATCCTTCTTATGACTAAGATTTTTTTTTTTAATTTTAAAATTTTCTAGTCATAAATATCCACTTGGTGTGTAGTAGCTTGTAATGTCATCCTATCTCATACCATTGTACCTATATATGAGGGTATTTAATGTAATGGAGTCGCTCTTACTATAAAATGTGTTTGTTTTTTATTTATTTTTTGGTGGATTTTTGAATGGTGAGGTTTGTGTTTTAATGTTTTATAGAATGTTGTATTATATAAAATATATCATATTCAATTATTTATCTATTTTATTTTTTATTTTGAAGTTTACAATAGATCTAGGTCATCCTAAATACTATATTGAACAACTCCTATAACTCATGTAGATATAAAATAACCTACAAGCTTAACTGATTATAATATAGAGACAACATCCACATTAAAAAATGGAAGAAATCTATTGGATTAAACTTTAAAGTTAATAGACTATAAATCTCCTATTGTAGATACTAAAATCTAGTCCTTAGTACATGGAAAAGACAATATTGACACACATTTATTAGAATGACTTGAGCACTTAGGCAAGGTCCTAATTCACCATCCTCACATAATTGTATTATCTATTATGAGTCAATAATTCCATTTTAATATTATACACCTACATCAGCCTTCCTATCTATTTCAAACATGCTAAATATATTACATAAAATCTCCAAACTCTTAGTTCAATATGCCTATACACATGTTATTTCTATCACTAGTCAATAATGACTTGCACTGGTAGGAATTGACCTACTCCTAACAATGAAGATTTCATAAAATTAAACCCTTTCTTAGGGTCATCTTTTTATCCTAGCATGTGGGTGGCATGAAGAATTAGTCTATTGGATCCACATATAAACAAATCAAGGTCTCATTCAAAATGGACTTGGCACTTATCTGATATACATATATACACTATTACACACTGATAAAAAAATGCCCTATTCTTCCTAATTTTTAAACCTAACACTATTAGTAGTCATAAGCCAAGTCTAAAGCACTCAAAATCCAATTCAAATCAATAATTGTAAAGTATAAGGCCAAATCATTATCTACATACATATAACAAAGAAACATAATTGAAAATTCACACCAAGTAGGAGAACTACATTTGGATTCATTTCCATCCTTGGAGTATAGGATATGTAGACCATGGTCAATCATCAGGTAGGGGTGATTGGGGTCAACTCATCCCATTTGACTTCCCATATTTTTTAGGTTTCTATCCCTCACAATCACACATAGGGTTTCAATGCAAAGAAGACTAATAATTGAAGATTCACACATCATTAAGGTTGAGATTTGCAAACACAATTAAAAAAATGATAGTCAAATGTGGTCATATAGTCATTGTGACCTAATTATACAAAATTTTAGTACCAACCAAAATGTGAATATCAACCAAAAATAATGGCTTGATATTGTGGAACTGACCTAACACATAAAAAAATCAATTGTGGAACCGAATGAACCATATTCATGTTTATATCTATTTTTCACTTCTATAATATAGTCACAATTATAAAATCAATTAGAAAACCTAATTATCACAATCCATTTATTAATTTATATATTTAACATTTTCCCTTGTAAAATTAAAATAATCAATCTTAGTCTTTTACTTTTAGATGTATGCTTTAATGTCATATCTATTGATCTAAATTACATTTCAAGTTTCTATATTAATTAGATTAATCTAACCCATTAATCCAAATTATGGTAAAACATATTAGTGAAACCATACACATTCAACAATTCAAAGCCCTATGTTTTCCCTTAAGGTTTCATCTTTGTAGGATTTCATATTTCAACCTTAAGGTTTTATTTTCAAATGTGATTTTTGATTAGTCCCTAATAATACACATTAATCATGACCATGTTAAATGAATATTATTGGATAAGATAATTAATTAATTAAATAAATAATTTTATATTTTTCTAAATTAATAATATATCTTATATGGATCAATTATGTAACAAAATGGGTAACAAAGATCAAATATAAATTCAGTAATAAGGCTAAATTTACTAATGAACACTCCCAAGCCTTCATGCAATCCCATTATTGTAACATCTAATCCAAGATGCCCATTTTTACTATTAGAAAGCAAATGGATTTCATGAATATATTTTTTCCTCATCTCTCAAGACCTTGAGGTTGTATCAACTACCATCCCACTCTAATTACTCACTCATGACTTATTTTAGATTGCACAATAATGTTGTCAACACTAGATGAGGTAGGGTGCCCCACCTTATGTGGTATAAAAAATGTAGTCAACATGTCCCTCTTCAACAACCTCCACCTCTTGCAAGACAATCCATCCAACCTAAATGATATGGTATCATTGAACAACTAAATAATATGCATTCAAGATTTCCATGTTGGATTTATTTAAAATATCGAAAGTCTACAAAGATATATTGTATAAGGTATTGCAAGAAAAAACATTATGAAGTGATACATAACCTTAATAATTTACTTCCATTATGAATACATTCAATGATAGCAAAAAAATTATTATTAATAAAAAATATATATATTTACCCACACAACATGTAATCGATAAACAATTTACATTATTCATTCAAATTAATGTATAAAACAAATTTGTTAAGAGTGTGTTTGTAGATAATGGTTCTAGTTTGAAAATTTTGAAAATTAGTTTATTAAAATTATTAGGGATTAACATGAATAATATTCAAAATCATAGCCAAACATAAAAATATTCAAAAAAAAATGTCAAATAATTAGAACCATCTCATTCAATTTGATACTAGGTATAAAGATAATTCCTAATAATTTCTATTTTATTCCTAACTAGTTACATTACAAATTAATTTTGGGATGAAATTAGATAAATTCTATGAAATTAGTACCATAAAAATTACACATATGTATCAAATACATACACCAAGGCTATTATTATTCAGAACCTACATATGAGGACCCATTTAGATATTGCAAAATAACTCAATATACTATAATGACCAATCACACTCATATTTGGAAGATCATACTATTATATCTCTAGCACAAACCATTATAATGAATTACATGCACATATATGAGGTGGGTGAATCAAGTAAAAAATAAGATATGAAACTGATTATTACACACCAAGCCACTATACAACATGGACCACAAGCTAATCTAGAAAATCCACAACATATTCTCATTCTTCCTTTAATAGTGAACTAAGAATATCAATATGGCATGGTTACAAACTATAATGATAGTGATGACAAATATATCAACATAATATATATGAAATATGATCAAATATGAAATTTAAACTTCAATACTTTAGAAGAGTACTTATCTCATACCCCATTCAAACCTATTGGATTTGGAACATATTGAGATAATTAATATATAAAAAATAAGGATAAATACAAAATTCCTATAGGGACATAATATTTTGGGGGAAATAGAAAGAAAATAATGAAAATCCATGTATATATGCTAAATGTGAAGAGTAGTTATAATAATATCACATACCAAACACAACCAACACTATTGAATCATATAATTTAGTGAATAATGTGGAGATGGCTCCAACACTATTACAAGTACCAAATCTTTAGGATACAACAAGTACAATATTATAACTACTACTTGATCACAATATTATCATAATAGCATAGAATTGGCATCAAGTTGTTGGGTGCATTTTAAATCAAGAAGGAAAGATATATTGTGATTATCATAGAATCACATGAATGACATAAATCATTATGAATTATTATAAAAACATATTAAAAAAATTAAGGATGAAGGAATTATCAAAATTTTACAACATCAATATGAACAGACAACATCAATCCCAAAAATGGTTCCATCCATAACAACAATTAACAAGAAGATCCTCGATAAGATCTATTAAATTTTAATATATTTATGGAAGGTTAATACTAAAAGAATGTTAAAATTAATGATAATAGATAGCATGCATTATGAAATGTTAAAGGTTTAAAATAGTTGGGACATAAAAATACAAAAAATAAAATACACAATGGACATGATCCATTACATACATATTTTTACCAATAGCTTGTGGACTAAAAGTAGTCAACACACACATATGGGTCATGAATCCTAAATAAAATGATGAAGATCACCATAAAATAACACAATTTTTGGAGATGGTAAAAGGCACACCATTGAAATAATCAGAACTAAAATAAGAAGAGGCAAGGTTATGACATAATCTCAATAACATCTAAGCATAAATCCAATATGATTTATTGAGATTATAGACTATCAATTAAGGAGACATACTTATAACCATACATATGCTCATATTAGTCCTAAGAAATAGGATGATAAAAAAAATAATAATAATCCATAATCTAATAATTATGAAATAGGTCTGTAATAGACTTATTCGACTAACTTAGTTTAACAACTAACACACTAATTTAAAAATTATGTGAATTGTTTTATAGATTATGACCTCAATTTTACATATTAATATTACTATGTTAAATTTATTTTAACATAACAAGATAGGATATTCTGATTTAAAACTTGATGAAGATGAACTATTTTTAAATACATGAGCCCAAGATTTAAATATTCAAAAAATACAAAAAATAAGATGAGTAGAAAATAAATAAACATTCAAATATTCAAAATATCTAAAATTATGACCAAAGCATGACATGATTGATAGTTTACATTATTTACATTTGTTTTTTTATCACATTTGGTAGATGGTATATTATTTATATACACAAATGAATTTACTAGTATTTGAGTGTTATGCAAGACATACAAGTTACACATGGACATACAAATGTTTGTTTTCCTTCTACCTAATGGCCATGTTGATACTAGGGGAATATTTTTCAATAGGTTTCACTATTACATGTTATATATTTATATGAAATTTATATCAAGTTGAGATATATTTATCACACATGCCTTGATAGTTACCCATCTATTAAACATTGATACATGATATGCCATTATATTGTAATGTTATATTGATATATAACCTAGTTTCTTATTCTATGATCCATTTATACTATTACCATTTTACATGATAGGTTACTTTGTGTATGAATATTATGTGTGTCCCTTGGACTTGATTAATGTAACATCCTTTATGTCCCTTGTATATTACATTTTTATGTCCTCTTGCATGTGTCCCTTAGACTTGTTTGTTTGGGATATTTTATGTCCATTTTATGTGACCCTTAGCCTTATGTATGACACTAACACTTGTGCTTATTTATATTATTGAAATTGAGGAGTGTCATGATCTAAATCATGCACTGCTACTATGTAGTCTTATTTAGTTAAAGTACTAATACATGCTTCATTGAAAAATCTATCTAGACTTGACACATACATGCACTGTATTTCATATGTTACATACATGCCTTGATCAATATAAAAATTACTATGATTCCATATTCTCCACATGATTTTATAATATTATATTATGCTATATTTAAACATGACATGATACCATTATCTCTTCTTTTGAGATTATTGGCATACATGATACATCCATCATCTTAAAAGAGGGAATTATAGTGGACTTGTTAGATATAGATAAGCCTCCATGAGCATAAAATTAGAGTAGAGTATAGATTTTAGAGATTTATATGGTTTAAATACTATATTTATTTATATACATGAAAACTATTGGCACATTTATACATATTACAAGGGAATATGCCATGCATATGAACTCAATTTATAGAAACCTAGGCACATATTTAAACACACTTGGGTGAATATGCATAATAATTTATAGATAAAATATTATAAGTATCCATATACACATGTATTTGTGATACATTTTCTAAAATTCAACATATAGATGTATAAAAATCTATACCAATTGGTACAAACTCAGGGGACATGATGTTGGTTCATGTACATAAACAACACACTCATAATTGAATGGAAAATGGTTATTATTTCAATTCAAACTTATAAAATATGTGGTCATGATTGGGGTGTGAGCATATTCCATTATATTTTTGTCATGCATTCTATTTTACATTTATAAAATCTATATAATTAAACATGTGTACTTGATGAGGGCATATAAATTGTTCATTCCCTTTCAATTACACATTTTTATTTTTACATAGATTGAAATTGATCAAATTGGAGAGACATATTACAATTTAATCTATAGGCCATATCAGTATTTGATTAAATTTTTTTGAGGGAACCTTGATGGTTCTCTCATTTACCTATATAGTTATTTATTTGATCAAACATGGCCTCATGGTTCTTTTTTTCTTATATAGTTATTTTGATTAATATATTGCATAATTTTACCCATATTAATGAGGTTTTGGGTATGTTACATTCAAAAATTATGACCTTTCATAATTAACAAACTTTGGGGAATGATCACCCCAAGTCTCTATGTGATTCAACAAGGAATCATAGTCGTCAATGCTTAAAAAAAAGCATCATATCTTACAAGTTGAAATGGAAACATGGTTTTCACTAACACACAAGTGAACTCAAACCTTTCTAATTTTCTTTTAAATTTAATATTTCAAATTTCACATATAGACTTTCAATAATTAATTTTAATTTTATGTTTGCATGGAACAAAACTATACATTTGGAATCATCTCCCAAAAGGAAAATTGTGTTTTACACACTCAGGTATATTTTATCCTTTTACTCTAGAAATACATTACTATAATAAAATGGAAGAATTTATAGATACTAAAATATGGTCTTAAGTACTTGACAATGATAATATTAACACACATTTAACATACATAACTTGAGAACTTAAATAAGGTCCTAATCTGTCATCATCTCACACTTGTATGCTATATTATGAGTCCATCCTTTATTTATGATGTTATACACCTACATGAATTTTATTATCTATTTTAAACATAATAAATATAATACATAGAAATTTCTAAAATTTTAGTTCAATATATCTATACATATGTTGGTTATTCTAGTTATGATCATTATTGCTAGTCAATAATGACCTACACTAGTTAGAATTGACCTAATCATAACAGTGATTTTTTATAAAAACAAACCCATTTTTAGGGTTTGAAAATTATACTAGTGTGTTGGTGGTGTAAGTAATTATTCAATTATATCTATATATTTAAAAATCAAGGTCTCATTCAAAAAGGAATTATATAATATACATGTTTAAACTATTTCACACTAAGTGAATCTACCTTATTCTTACTAATTTGAAAATTTAACAATAGGAGTAGTAAAAATACAAGTATATAACATGAAAAATACAAGTCAAAATCATAATTATCAAGTATTAAGGCCATATCATTAGTTATATACATATAATGAAGGAACACAACTACACAAACATACTAAGTGGGAGAACTATGTATGGTTTGATTTCCATCCTTGGAGTATTAGATATGTAGGAAATGGTAAAACATCAAGAAGGGATGATTGGGGTTAGATTATCCCATTACACTTCCCCAATTTTTGTAGATTTCTATCCCTCATAAGCACACCTAGGGTTTCAATACAAATGATAATTTATTTCTAGAGTTGTGTGCATCATCAAGGTCTAGAATCACGTGCATAAATTAATCAAATAAAGTTACAAGTGGCCATATAATCATTATTCCCTACAATAATATAGGTTATTAATAACAAAAATGTTATTATAAAATTATGATACTAATACGATCCTATGAAATTGACTTAGGGAAAATAATAAATTAGTTATAGAATCAAATAAACCACATGCTTATTTATATCTAATTTTCATTTCTATAATATAGTCACAGTCAGATAGTCATATAATAAATCTAAGTATCATTATCTCCTTATTACTTTATATATTTGGCATCTACCCTTTTCAAATCAGAAGAATCATTCTCAATATTTTACATTTAAATGTATGCTTGAAAGCCATAAGTATTTATCTAAATTACATTTCAAATTTATATCTTAATTAGATTAATATAATCCATTAATCTAAATTAGAGTGGAATACCTAGAAGCGTATTGGTTGAGTTGATATTCCATTTTTTCCTTTAAATTTAATCTCTCTATTTACTACATGGGTAATAAGCCTTTGTTTTAAGGTTTTTTCACATTTATTTTCCTCCAATTATAGAGAAACTATGAGATTATTTAGAATGATTAATTTTTTTGTGGTAAGATGAATGTTGTTATAATAACATCCACTAGTTTAGGTGTTTTTTTTACAACTTAGATTGATCTTCTTGAAGATCTACAATAAAAAATTATGTTGGCATGTAGATTAAGGTATCACTTCTAAAACATTAATTAAATTTATAAGCATTTTTTTTTAAATTTTAATTTTATTTTGGTTATATCTTTATAAATGGAGTGTAGATTTTGGTAATCATATGATAGAATCTATTATGTATGTTAAATCTTTATTGGGTATGTTATTGAAGTTTGATATTCATAGTTTTCATGGTTTTTCTAAATGAGAGGTTTATTTTTGCATGGCAAGGTTTGTTTTAATATTTTTTCATAATATAATGATGTTAAGGTGTGTAAATACCTAAATGAAAAATATATATTTGAACCATATATGTTTTTGACCAAAATCATGATGGTCCCATACACATAGGTAGGATAAATTTACACACCACAACAACCTATTGGGATACTTAGATGGCACATGTCGGGCCTTTTATTGTTTCAAATAACTTATTGTGCAACCACTAAAGTGTTTTTTCATTTTGGGTTGAGTTTTAATTCTTACACATAATATAATACAACACTTAGTGTGGTGGTGATTGAGGAAGGTATATTATATATTAGTATAACTTATTAATACTTCATAAACTTTTCTATATAAAAATTGAAGTTATTTCATTTATATGTGTATTTTGTGTTGATTGATCAATTAACACTCATAAGGTGTTATTAAAAATATGCATTTATTAATAAAAATATAATTATTTTATAAATTTAAAAACATATTATTGAAAGATTGAATATTTGGTTCTTAATGCTTACCACTTCACTAAATTATTATAGAATTTTTAGATTGATAAGTACTATATATGACTATAATAAGGTATTGATGATTAATTAATTTTTAAAAGAAGTGTGGGATGATAGTCATGAATGTGTGGAATCAACATATAGATCCAATCAAGCTTGGTTAATAGTTAATTTTTTATACATGTGCTTCATTTTTACTATTACATAATATGGGGAATGTAATAAAATTCATTGTTATGGCTTTTAGAGTGCCTAAAATACATATTTTGTGAATCATTATGTATGGATGGGCTAGGATGAATTTAAAATATATTATTTCTCTCAATTTAGTAAGAATAAAATAAGGTCAATAAAATTAATTTACATATACTTGTATGATTAGGTAATGGCCTATAATATTTGTATACTTTGTATAGGGTATTCTACTCTCACATGTCGAGATGAAAGGTTTCCAAAACCTAAGCCTTTGACATGGGGTATAGATATCACTATGGATAAAAAATATAATTCAAGTAAATTATTGTAGAAATGAAAGTAAATTAAATTATGGGTAAGTGGTTATAAATAAGGTAAGGTGAAATAGTCAACCGAATGTGTGTCTATGAAACCTAAAGTGAAAAATGGAAATCCTAATAAACCCTATATCTATACCATGTTATTAAATATAAGGAAGAGCCTAAGTGATACACATATACATCCATAAATAAATAAAAATCATATAATATATTAAGTAATTAAAGGAAATAGTATATGGATATAAATACTTACCACAGGGTGTGTTAGGAATATAGAACATAGAGAAATATTAATGAATTAAAAAAAAAAAATGTAGAAAACATAACACAATAGAGACATAAATTTAATATGGTTCACCCAATATGGGCTACATCCACATAGAAACAACCACTCATTATTCAGTCCAACAAATGAATGGAAAAACCTACAATACAACCACTGTAATATCCTCTTCACTCACATACAACATGCCATCATAATAAGACGCAAGATCCCAATACAGTGCAGTCTAAAACTTCCTTAGCTGTGCACTCTGATACCAAATGTTAAAAAACTATCCTTCTTAAATAGTCCTTAAACTACTCTTAAACCAAAATGATGACTGGCTCCTCATACTAAAATGAAATTTCATACACAATCAAAATGACTGATACAAAATCATAAACATAACCCTGCTGTCAATCAGACATATCCAACAAACATATTCATCAATACAAAATCATACAGATGACCACCCTGCATACTCCATAGATTTCTAAACTTGCAGAGTCCATAGATTTCTAAACCTGTAGAGTCCATAGCTTCAAGCCTGCAGAGTCCGTAAAATTTGGAAAGCTCAAAAATGGTGCATGTTCATTCACAATGGTCTCTATACATGGCTTGGATTCTGTATTACAGGTATTCATAATATATCTAGATCAAATGGCCTTGTAACAAGCATCTTCTCCTTCATGCTCAGCTTCACTTACCAGATCTTAGACTATGTTGTCATAGAACCATATATATATTTATTCTCTCCTCTTGAAGGAGAGATCCTCGCTCTCTCTCTCTCTTCTCTATATTTCTCTCATCTGATTCCTGCATGACTCAGCCCTATTCAAATGAGTCCTCCATCCATATAGGCCCATATCATTACATCTGAAACTGTGCATTGATCTACAAAGATCAGTATACACTCAGCCTGTGTGCCCGATTCAGATTTTTGTATATTTGAAACCACCCTCTCTCTTTGCAAATATAACTTACATTGTATTTCACTGCAAGCTATTACAACATTTTTATATAAAACACATTACCTATCAAAGGTCATACTAAAAAAAATATGCACCAATCACATTCAGACTGTATATCCACTATCATTCACCTCTTTCTCTGACCGACACGTCGCTATGGTGTTCGTAGAGCTCCCAACGGCATTCTCCTGAGTTCTCAGCATCGATGACTTCTATAGACTTGGTTGCACTTAGATTTGAATGGCAAAGCTTCTATTTGCTTCAAATTTCATCACAAGCCATCTGATCTCCCCTGCATTAACCTTCATCTTGGCTCGATCCACATTGTAACAATGCACCACTCTCTGTCTCCCTCCTAACTGAATTCTCTCTTTTCTTTATTCTTCTGTCCTCTCCTCTTCTCTTCTACATACCTTTCATCTTCCTTAATGGCCTTGGCCAATGTCCTGGCCACCTTCCTTCCTTCTAAAATCCTTACTGCTGCTTCTTCTTTAAACAAGCATCCAAATCCTTACATTCTCCTCTTTCTCTCTCTGTCAGTCATAACATTTTCATTTGAATTTCACTCTCTGCCTTCTGTAGATGCATGGGCCATGAAGGAATGCCTTCTGTCCTTCCTCTCTTTCTCTTCTTACAACAACTTCTTTGAACGAGAGGTCCTTCCTCTCTATTTGTCCTTCTCATGCCACCTTGCATATCTTACTTTGTTGGTTTTTAAAGAATCTTCTCCCTAACTTCTATGCCCAATTTGGGCTCAAGATAAAACCAATACAATTTTTAAGTTTCAAAAATATACTAAGGTTGAAATATTTTCAACCACTTCCCCTTTATTTTCTCAACAAACTCAACAATTACCTTTTTACCTTTTACTTTTTACATTTACGTCTTAGTAATAGCATATTAGAGGGAAATTACAATAAATTGAATTTGAATGTAGATGCTCCTGCATCATACTCTCCCTCTAGAAATAATTTGAACCTTAGTTCAAATGAACTGTTTCCTCCATACATTAGTCTCCACTATATGCCTAGATCCCAAGGTCTTGTTGCCAATACCAATGCTTGTCTTTGTCTTACATATTGCTTTTATTTTTCTTTAGATATGTCCTTATTCTCATCTCCTTTTTAGCTACCATCTCCCATGTCCATGCTTCTTCATCTTCATGCATGTCTTCAAGATCTTCTTGACCTTTTTGATTCAAAATTTTGTCCATTGAACTATGGACTTCATTCATCTCCACAACTTTAACACCTACATTCAAAACATCAAAATCAATGTCAAAAATAAAAACTTGAGACCATAAAGTCTCTTGGCTACCTCCACTCTTCTGCTCCTTGGCCAAATCTGCCTTTGCCTCTTTAGTGTGCTCTTTTCTTGCTGCACTTTCACCAATGGTGTCTTCACTATGGCTTGTACCTTCATTCATCTCTCTTGAATTACCAAACATCTCCTCAAACATTCTCATTTCTTCCTTTAGTGAGCTCTCATCTATCTCACCATCTTCTTCATCAAACTTGGGCTGATCACTCATGAGGATTACTTGCCCTTTACCTCTTTTCTCATCTTTTCTTAGCTTGTCTTCATGCAAACCAACTTCTTCAATATACTCATCAAATACAATTGAAGCACCCTTACCTTGTGTTTCCTTGCTCTCTTCAACTTCTCTTTGAAGCCATCTTGTTTGGCATTTCTTTGCTACATACTCTCCCCTTTCCTCATCATCCGTCTTCTGGGAACTCTCTCCTTGCTGCATATTAGTCCACACAGCCACTTTCCATTTTTCATTTCTCATGAAAATATCATTATAGGATTCAAAATCATCATCATAAACCATTTGTTTACCTTTTACCTTTGCATCCTCATGCTCTACCTCATTATTCTTTGAGAAGTTTTCTTTCTCATCTTCATTCTCTTGGTTGCTTGAATCACCTTCAATCCTCTTCCATTGACTTCTTGGTGTTGTTACCTCAACACTCACATCTTCTCTCTTTGCCTTCTTAGGCACCCACACTTGTTTCTTCTTCTTACCATTTGTCTTCTCAAACCATTTAGGCATCCTTCATCCATGCTCTTTTGACAATACTAAAAAACCAACCTTGTTTGTCTTTTTATTTTCTAGCACACTTGTGTGCTTCACCATCCACATAGGCATTATGTAGCCATGATTGACTGCTTTGTGTGAGAACTTCATCTTCCTCTTGCCTCTTCTATCCTATGTATTAACATCTTCATGTTCACAATAATAATCAAAATCAGCACTTAACACTTCATTTACCTCTTGGATAGCTTGATCCATGGAGTAATCTTTCTCTTCCTTTGTGCTTGGTTTCTCTCTTTCTTCTTCTTGGCCTTCAATGGCATCATGGAATTTAGCTTCCTCTTCTACCTCTTCTCTTACTTGTATGGGTTCTTCAACACCTCCCTCATACATTAACCAATGCATCTCTTCTTCTTCCTTATCAACAGCAGCAAACTTACTTCTCTTTCCTCTTACACATTCACTTGTGTACTTGGTGTCTTCTCTTGCACCAATCTCTTCATTCTCTAAGGCCCTTCTCTTGACCTTCATAAGGCTGCTCTTATCTAAAATTACCCATGCAAAGACAATATTAGAAATAAAAACAAGATACCATAAGGTCCCTATGAGTGCTCTCTTCATCAACACTCTCATCTTCTCAAGTGCTCTTCCTGGCACTTCATCTTTTCTTTCTTCTCTTCTCTTGTTCTCCTCAATGAGAACCTTCTTCTCAACTTCTTCCTCTTACTGCTCACTTGGCAATCTTCTTTTGCCTTCTTCTCCTCTTCATTAGGATATCTATTGGCCACTTCAACCTCTTCGTCGACCATACCCATGCTTGCCTATTCAACTGCATCCAAGACTCATATTCATTTTTAATCTTAGCTAACTCTTTCTTCAAACTAGCAATTTCTTTATCAATTACAAAACTGTCCATACCTTTCTTCTTTTGGATGCTTGCTTTCTTCTTGATGCCCTCATGTACCTTGCTGCTATGCTCTTTTCTCAGCAATATTTCCATCTCTGAGATCTTCACCCAAGTCTTTTCCACCTTGGTCTCTTGATCCCTTCACGTCCTCACCTAGGTCTTTTACACCCTAGTCTTTTGGTCCACTTGTCTCACCCAAGCCTTTCTCCTTGACTGGTCTTTTGACAATCTCCTTGATCTCACCTAGGCCTTTTGCATCCAAGTCTTTTGATCCTTTTCTCAATCCTACAACAATTCTTTATACAACATTTCAACAAACACAAATCACAAATCTAGGATTACCTTGTTTTGGATCTTCCTCTTGAGCATTCACTTGCTCTCTTACTTTTGAGCTTCTCTAAGCTTTTCTTCTCAATTCTTCAAACTTCATCCTTTACCTCACCTAAGTCTATTTAACCTTAGTCTTTTGGCAAACTATCCAAGCTTCTTCTTGCATCTTCTTCTTCTTCTTGAGCAATTCACTATGCTCTTCTTCTAGAGCTTCTCTTGGCTCTTTACTAAGCCTTCCTTGGCTTCTTCTTCTCTTAAGCCTCAATGGATTTAAGAATTTCTCTTCACCTATTTGCTTCTCAACATAATAAAATTAAATCAAATAGCAAAGGTTTTACATACCTTTTCTTTAGCAGGGTCTTCTAGTGCTTAATCCTAAGAGCTTCAAGCTCTGATACCAAATGATGCAAGATCCCAATACAGTGTAGTCTAAAACTTCCTTAGCTGTGAACTCTAATACCAAATGATGAAAAATTGTCCTTCTTAAACAGTCCTTAAACTGCTCTTAAACCAAAATGATGACTGGCTCTTCATACTAAAATGCAATTTCATACAAAATCGAAATGACTGATACAAAATCATAAACATAACCCTGCTATCAATCAGACATATCCAACAAACATATTCATCAATACAAAATCATACAGATGACCACCCTGCATAGTCCATAGATTTCTAAACCTACAGAGTCAGTAGATTTCTAAACCTGCAGAGTCCATAGCTTCAAGCCTGCAGAGTCCGTAGATATTACCTACAGAGTCTGTAGAATCTGGAAAGCTCAAAAATAGTGCATGTTCATTCACAATGGTCTCTATACATGGCTTGGATTCTATATTACAGGTATCCATAATATATCTGGATCAAATGGCCTTGTAACAAGCATCTTCTCCTTCACGCTCAGCTTCACTTACCAGATCTTAGACTGTGTTGTCACAAAACCATATATATATCATATATATATTTATTCTCTCCTCTTGAAGGAGAGATCCTCACTCTCTCTCTCTTCTCTATATTTCTCTCATCTAATTCCTGCATGACTCAACCCTATTCAAATGAGTCCTCCATCCATCTAGGCCCATATCATTACATCCAAAACTGTGCATTGATCTACAAAGATCAGTATACACTCAGCCTGTGTGCCTGATTCAAATTTATGTATATTTGAAACCACCCTCTCTCTTTGCAAATACAACTTACATTGTATTTCACTGCAAGCTATTACAACATTTTTATATAAAACACATTCCTTGTCGAAGGTCATACTAAAAAAATATGCACCAATCACATTCAGACTGTATATCCATTATCGTTCGCCTCTTTCTCTGACCGACACATTGCTATGGTGTTCACAGAGCTCCCAACAACATTCTCATGAGTTCTCAGCATTGATGACTTCCACAGACGTGGTTGCACTCAAATTTGAATGGCAAAGCTTTTATTTGCTTTGAATTTCATCACAGGCCATCTGATCTCCCCTGCATTAACCTTCATCTTGGCTCGATCCACATTGCGACAACGCGCCACTCTCTGTCTCCCTCCTAACTGAATTCTCTCTTTTCTTTATTCTTCTATCCTCTCCTCTTCTCTTCTACGTACCTTTCATCTTCCTTAATGGCCTTGGCCAACATCTTGGCCACCTTCCTTCCTTTTGAAATCCTTTCTGCTTCTTCTTCTTTGAACAAGCATCCAAATCCTTACATTCTCCTCTTTCTCTCTCTGTCAGTCATAACATTTTCATTTGACTTTCTCTCTTTGCCTTCTAAAAATGCATGGGCCATGAAGGAATGCCTTCTATCCTTCCTCTCTTTCTCTTCTTACAGCAGATTCTTTGAATGAGAGGTCCTTCCTCTCTATTCATCCTTCTCATGCCACCTTGCATATCTTACTTTGTTGGTTTTTAAATAATCTTCTCCCTAACTTCTATGCCCAATTTGGGCTCAAGATATAACCAATACAATTTTAAAGTTTCAACAATATACTAAGGTTGAAATATTTTCAACCACTTCCCCTTTATTTTCTCAACAAACTCAACAATTACCTTTTTACCTTTTACTTTTTACATTTACGCCTTAGTAACAACATATTAGAGGGAAATTACAATAAATTGAATTTGAATGTAGATGCTCCTGCATCATAATTACCATGCCATAATATTAAAAGACGGTTAAATATAGGGAAAAAATACACAAACATTATTTCTACCATTAGATCTGTAACCTAATAGTGAATGGTCTAGATTTACTATGAAATTACAATATTTTATAGTGCATTTTTAATAAAATTTTGCTTCAGGGGTGCTGCCCCCAAACCCCTACAAAGGGGGGCTCTAAAATAGGTTGCTACCCCTTTGGACCCCCATGGAGACCCTAGTTGGGGGGGGGGCATTTCCCCCCACACCTCCCCTTCGATTTTTCAATATCCCCCTTTGGCATAGGTGGCACTTTGTAAGAGATATTATAGGTTAAATTATTCAAATAATGTAATTAAGACCTATATATCCTTGATTAAGAATGAAAAATACCTCTCTTATTGAATTTTAATGACACCATAAGATAAGACATCTAAGATAAGGTTATAAACCACTAACTGTCCTAAATATTACTTAAGTAAGAAATGTGAGTCTAAGCATAATGTATAAATGTGATATATTATTTTAGGAATGAAATATGTCTCCTATATATACACATACATTACCAAAAACTAACCCTAAACTCTAATATGATGGTATCATTTAGGTTGATATAGTTGCAATATGTCAGCTAATATAGTACACTATTGGTTAGGATGATATAATACAAATGATAGAAGGTAGACTCAGTTATGTATCAAACTAGTAGGTATATTATAGGGAAGACTTAAGTATGAAATATACTATATCAACTAAGTCAATATAATAGGATATATGGAATTAATAAAATATTGATGAAGAGGAAAAATGGATAAATTAATTAGAGGAGTTCAAACTATTAGTAGTGATGGTATTATTGAATAGTATGTAAATTTCTCTTGAAAAGTACCATAAGATGATCCCACCCCATTCTAGATGTACCCTTTAAGGTGTGCACTTAGGGATATGATGTGCTGATAATCCCCTAAAAGAGATATCATCATTAAATTGATAAAGGTGAAAATACAAGGTGTATACATATGCCCCAACTAAATCTCATCTCATGTCACAATAGTGTAACATGTAATGTTTCTTTGGGATAAAAACATATCAAAAAAAAAAGAATAATTAAAAAATAAAAGTTAGTAAATGAAAATGTGAAAGTACCATATACATAATTATATTTAACTTTCCATTAAAATACTACATGAAAGTATCATAGCCTTGATCATGGATGGTGCAAAAATTGCATTTGAAAAAACTCAAGGATATAATGTTAAAAATGGATAAAATCAATGTGAGCATATGCAGGATGGTAAAAAAAATGTATGTTAAAGGAAAAATCTCATAAATTATAGAAACATTTGGAAAATAGGCAACCCAAGATTAATAAGTTAGGTTAGAATTAAAATATCTAAGGAATTAGATAAAAATTAAGGAAAATTGGTAAGTTGAAACACCAAGGCTAATTATGATAAAAAACCCAAAAATGCATCTAAAGCATGATAAGTAACAATGTAAATCAAACAAGGGACACACATAACTATTTCATGATATAATAAAACATCAATGTAAGAGAAGCAACAAAAACAACTCAAATAAAAATGTGAAAATGATGGAACATAAAAGACATCAAAGGGGAAAAAAGACTTGATGGCTCACAAAAAGTGAATAGAAGACTCAAGGTCCCAAACATGATTACGAAGAATTATGCAAATATATGGCAATAACCAAGAGATAATCTCACACCAACTCAAAAAATCAACTTCTATTCTAAAAATGGAAAAGTTATAACTACCATTTTGCTACTATGTCTAAAAGATATGAAGAATAGGAAGAAAATAAGATGGGAGAGATTTAGAGACAAACCTTCCTATCAAGGGGAAAAATTAAAGGAGGGATAAAAGGTTGTCACCATGGTGAAAACATGGTATTTACTATAAACAAGACAATTGAATCAATTTGGAAAGACTAATTTTTTAAACATCAATTGTTATAGAGAACCCTACTTGAAATACATAAACTTAGGTTAAATAGTGAAGTATAAATATCATCCCATGAAGGCTAGCATGAATGGAAAATAAAAGGATTGTACCTTCCCACAACATATTTTTGTTCCTCAAGATCCCTTATGGAGTCATTAGTCTACTGAAAAGATTGGGTAATTGTGTGAGAAAGTAGGTGGAACTAGAATGTAAGAAGATATATAATGATGAAATGAGATCTCCTACCCTAGTTTACTAGTGTACTACACCCCAATAGATACTATATCTATCATGAGGATAATATTATACTTTTAAGTTTGAATAAAATAGTAGATTTGCCAAAAATATCATGTATTTTGATGTGATTTAAATTTAAGATATAGTTTTCACTTTACCATAACCTTTTATTATGATATGGATTTTAACTCTGTTAGATTTTCTTATTTTCCTCCTCCATATGAATTTTTAAAAAATAACAATGTGTGGTAAATATGATTATCACAAGAGAGCTTACACATAGATGTTAGAGATGTGGGCCTAAATACCATGGTGCCTAAGTACTCCTAGATTTAGACTTTATACAAGAGTGCAATCTTTAGATAGTGAAAAATAGGGAGATCATGGAAATGAACATAAAAAAAATGGTCACTCTAATTGCAAATAAATGTGTAAAGGAAAATGCCACAATTATAGGTAGATATGAAACATCATCATAAGAGAAGGTAAAATGTGGATGAGTAAATATAGATCATTTAAAATAATTTTACTGCAATAGAATATGATTGAATCTATGTATAAAAAACATTACTATCAAAAATTACCTTATATATTTTAAGAAGAAACTTAGCAAAGCTAGGATTAAAAGTAATCTATGTATAAAAATGAACAATGGTAGGTGTTTGTGAGGAGGGAATGATTGATTCTCTCTCTTACCATGAAACTCAAAACTATAAATCCAAGAGGCATAAGTAAGGTAAAGTTATGAAGCATGATAAAGATAATAAAGATCCAAAGAGTGTATATAATGGTAAAAGAAAACAAATAATGGAAAAGGAAATCATAGTTGATGAAATAAAAATAAATGACTATAAAATCAAAGATAAAGAGGACAAACATTTTTTAGGAGGGCCTAGTTGACTTCCTAGGTATTACCATGTAACTAAATTTGTTAAAAACCAAGAGGTGTAAAAATAAGAAAAGACCTATGAACCAAATATAGGTACTAGGGATAATGTGAAATAACCCAAAGGTTTGAGGATAAAGTAAGGCTAAGATGCAATATATGAATGTCAAATTAGAACTTACAATAAATGTTATCTCAAAAAAATATAGACTAACTATAATCATTCAAGTAATATGTAATATGAAGATCATGGTGGTAATGTGACTAGATAAGCCATACAATCCTATAATGGTCTAGCAAAGGTACCAATAAAAGGAAACATCCCAAAAGTGGGGAAGAAATAATATACCAAAACATCACAAGGAAACTAAGGTCAACTATAAATATTCTATAATATGTGATAAATAAACCCAAAGGGGCTATCTAATATCTGCAAAGAAAACTAAGGTTAACTATAGATCACCCCAAAAGAGGGGGAAACTAAAATGCTAAAAAATAAAACCCAAATTTTCTAGCTAAGATCCAAAAGATAAACTAAGACTAAATATAAAGTGATATAAGTGATAAAAAAATAAACCTAAAGATTATACCTAAGATCCATAATGGAAGAAAAGGCCAATTAAAAAGTGATATAAGTGCTGAAAAATAAACTTGAAGGTGCTACGTAAGGTCCATAAATTGAAACAAATGACAATTATAAGATATCAAGGAACCAAAAAAGGAAACAATGGTGCAATAAAAATGATGATAAAGAAATAAAATTTAGGAAAGAAAAGAAACATGAGATAAAATAACAAACAATATTTATGTTAATGATTAATATCAAAGAATGACATGTGAAATGGAAGCATATTTTTCTTGAAAGGTTTCTTGAATTTGAATTTATTTGCTTATAAGATGTAAAATATTATTCAATTTTGCTTCATGGTAAGGATGAGAGATAAAAAATCCAAGAGAATGAGGATGGGCATTGTAATATTACAAAAAAAGTACACAAAGGTAAGGATGCTAATTAAAAGATGCCCAAAAGGGTAAAATAAGAGAAGGGTGGGTAGTGCAAGGTGCCACAATGTGTAGTAATAAAAGGATGTGTATCACAAGATGCCCATACATGTGTGAGATGAAGAGGATATGAATTTAAATATTCCAAAACTTGTGGGATGTAGGTGCATTAGAATTAACCTCAAGATTGACATGCCTTATAATTATGTCAAATTCTATGTAAATATGTGTTACAATAGGGAATGTGGAATCTAAGGAAATGTTAGGATATTTGGGAGGTGAATTAAATTTGTGTTGGATGGTATTATTGAGGTTGATACATTCTAGAGTGACATGACTAAAATGAATTGTATCACATAAGTTTATACAATTTGGTAATGGAAAATGAATTATATCAGTACTCTATAATGGTTGATGGTTGGTGTTTTCGAGTAAAAGAGGAAAAACTATATCGACACATTTTGGGTCATGTTTGGTGTAGTTATTTTTAATAAGTGAAAAAATGATAGCTATGTTATACCATTATGTGTCATTACTGATGCAATTTTTAATTTGAGAGAGGAAACTCCCTCATGGGATATGTGTATTTTTTGGGTTTTTTGTGTACTTTTAACTAGAAAGGAAAAAATGTAACAAAATTGGGAAATGGTGGAAGATGAAAATGGATGAAGAAATGAGGGTGGAGACAAAGGAGAAAAACCAAGTTAGAATAAAAGCATAGAACCATCTGAATAACTCATAATTAAATTAAATATATAGAAATTATTTCTCTCACATAAAAATGGAATAGGATCAACAAATGTAGTGGGAAGGAAGACTTATCTAGAAACACAAAGTCTCATCAAAAATTCGATTAGGTGCATTTGGTACAAAGGCCATACATGAGGTTTTCAACATAAAGTATGGAAACACCATGTTACACATAACCAAGAAAAGTGTATAATTTTAATGGATTCTCTATCTATGAATATAAGTACCTAATTTACAAACAAAAATCATCAAAACCCACATTGCTAAATATTGATATCACTCGCTTACATTACATTGATCAATTCTATAAAAATAAATAGTCCACACATGAAGTTGTAATAAGATATTCCCCAATATATTTAAATAAATAATACCTTATACACTTTCCATTTATCCTATTTATAGAAATAGGATAAAATGGGCTAACCCTTCATATTACATAATTAATTTGGGCATTCAAAATTTTGTAAAATAATATTTTTGGTCTTGTGATAGCTCCTATCAGGCTTATGATTCCAATTAGGAACCTAAAAAAAAGTGGAATATTTAAAAATTTTATTTTTACATTTCATGTAGACCCCATTAGGACTGTTACATCTATTGGGCACCTATAGAAATTTAAAAATTTTCATTTTATGATTTTTGCCTATTTGGTCTATCAAGCACTTAGGGTACTTAAAAAACCTATGAAATATGTACCATAACATCTCCATTGGGCACATGGGGTACCTATAGCACCAAGTGATAATTAAAATTATAATTCATATAACCCATCAGTTATACTGTGTGAATAAGTCACTTAGATTACCTGCGATACAAAGTGAACCATGACAAAATTGGGATTGTCAAATTTTTATAACACTTAGAGCATGATTTAAACTTTGTAGACCTCATCAGCTCTGTTAGTTCCATTAGGAAATTTGGGTAGGGAACCTATGGAACTAAATCATATCATCTCCATTGACAATTTTCTACAACTTGAGAAATAAGACCTAATTAAATATATCGAGACTCTACAACACTTTAAGAACCAAGACCAAATCAAGTTTTATCATTTGATAATAACCAAAGTTTTGAGGTAAACTAATAACTTTTATTCCAAGTGTTTATAATGAAAATTGATCAGATTGAATTGGTCTATGGAATGGAACATAAATTAAAAGCTTATGATGAGTTCAAAATTATATTATAACTTATAGGCACTTTGAATGAGTTTGTCAAGCCTTGTCCATTAGGCTATTCATTGTGGGTTTATTTTGAGGTAGGCTCTTAAAATATTACTGACAATATTGATTGTGGATTGATTTTGAGATAAGATCTTTAACAATAAAATAATTAGAAAGAGGTATAAATTACAAGTTAACATGGTGTAAAATGAATAGGTATAAGAATGAGACCTTATAATATGGAAGGTGTTAGGATTTGGTTCAAAGCAAAAAATGGTTCAAATATCAGATCTACATTTTATGAAATATCATAGATTTAATTTATATATATACTTGGTTAAATAATGTGGGGCTAATACCTTAGTAGTGTGGCATAAACAAAAAGTGTTTATATGAGTTATTTTGGAAAACATTTTTCAATCATTTGTAGTATTTTGGAGGATTGAAAATTTTGATCTTTGAGTGTGTTGAATATGCCATTGAGGAGAGCGATTACTTAAACATGATACAAAGAAGTAGAGGCACTTATTTGAGCTGATGACAAGGTGAATTTGGTAAGTAGTTGAAACTAATCTGATTGATTTTCATGAGAACTATGCTTATCTTATTTTTGATAATTGTTTTGAACCTTAGAGAATTTTTTGAACCTATAATTCTCCTACCCTGCCTATGGTGCTAATGTCTAAGATGCAATGCTATTATCCATGTGACAATGCTCCTACCTAAAAATATAATGTTATAGAGGGAACTATATTTTTGAGGATAATATCTATATGGGATATGTGCCCTATTGGTTTCTTATAGTTTGTAAGTTAGGTTTTGATTATTGACTATTGTTATTTCTCTATTTTCTTATTTTATAGTTAGATATGTGCCATCGAGAGTTTCAAGGAGGCTAGATGATGGATACTATTTGTGGATTTCCCTTGTCAGATGAGGATAAGAATTTTTTTGAGAGAGATATATTTGGATATGTAGGTTGGCTAAATATCATGTTGTCGAAAACTCATATGTTGATTGTATTGGTTGAGCAGTGGGATGTTGATACTTACACATTTGGTTGCCTACTTGAGATATGACCAAGACATTAGAGGATGTGTGGAGGATACTAAAACTGTGAATAAATGGTAGGATAGTTATGGTTTAGGATGTTGTGGGGTGTAGGGATATAAACCATGCCTATATATATTTTACTGGTGGTGTAGATGATGAAAATCATATAGGGAGTGAGTCAGATGTTATATTATCAATGATTGTATTATTAGATGTTACATGATACAAAAGTTTTTGGATATGTTGATAGAATTATTTGTAGCTATGGATAGTATTGGGCACCATATCATATTAGATGCATAAGTTTATCTAGGATCTGGAGGATCATGGTAGTGTATACTTATGGGGGTAAGACTATGCTAACCCACCTATAACATGATCTATATAGGTTCACTCAAGAGTCTTTTGTCAAATTTATTGATTCAAATAAATTATTTCATTTTTGGGATTATGATCACATTGAAGTTAAATAGTTGGTGTGGATTCCACATCCTGAGTGGGTACATCCATAAGTGTTTATAGAGAGGTAGGAAAATATTACACAAATATGATATTGTAGTACCATACAGTACCAATAAATACTAGATTGAGTGAGTGCAAGGGATATTATTTGGAAACCATATAGAGGGTTTTATGGATGAATTGAGGATGTAGAGATTCATCAGGTTCATGTGATTTTCTAGATACATGATTGATGGATGAACATTTATGAGTGCTTCTAGTATGAGTGAGTGATGAGATAGTTTATGGTGCTTTAGGATGTGCACCCAACTCTATAGGTGTCAATAAGGAGTGCATGGGATCTAATCAGACCAAGAAATAGAGGGAGTCCATTGGTAAATAATCTAGCATTGATTCTAATATATGAGATGGATTTAAAGATATATATTCAATATGTGAAAGGCATAGGGCATATGAATGCATACATAACATGGTGGGGACACCATAGATGGGTTCCATTATTCTCAAGTAGAGGAGAGAGAGAGATGATGATGCAGTAAATCTTGAGCCACTTAAGGTAGTTGGAGGTATGAATCACGTTAAATTACCTTTGATACTTGTATGTGCTTCATTAATTAAATGATATATTTTTATTAGTGACCAATACTTATTTGGTCTATATTGGTGTAGGTGATGAGGAGTATTAGATGTTAATGATCAGGTCATCATTACATGAGTTAACATGATATGTTCCTAATAATTCCATGGATGATAAATTTATTAAGTGAGATACAATGATTATTGGTGTGGACACACCCTTATTTTATCAAATGATAATTTCTACTATGATGTATATATAAATAACCATAGAAAGAGATTATCTAAGAGCAGATATAGGTAGGTGAGAGATGTCCCCACCTAATCTAATGGGATGACTAAGTCCTAGGATTCAATATGAATACATATGATTATAGGGACAACATGCTTATGTGAAGGCATAATTAGTGGTGTATGAGGATTGGGATAGGAGACATAGATCACACTCTAGGTTTCAAGGTAATTCTAGTGCCTCAAGTTCAAGATATTATGTGGTTGGTGACATAAAGGATAGTGAGTAAGGAGGTCCTATGGACCATAATTATATTATAGAGTGTACATGTTATAACATTATATATAAACATGTATATATATATATATATATATATGAATACAAGATTTTTTTTGACATACGTACTTCTTGATGATTGTATTTGATTATAGTATTGTAAATGTTTGAGATGATATGTGATTTGATGTTGTTAATTACTTATATTACGATGTTAGTAATACAACTTTATAATGGCTCATTTGTGAATGGTGTATGAAATAAATATACTTGGAAAAACCTTCTATCCACCTTGAAGAAATAAGGAACTGTGAATCATAATGCTCATGATGTGTAATTGGATGTCTATGTGCTGGTGGTGACACTATTGTGGGAATAGATATGGTAGGAATCTATGTATGGTTGGATGTAAAATTGTTAATTATATTTCTCACTATGACTCTTGGTTGAATTGAATTTTCTTATGTCATAATACTACTATAAGTTGGTCTAACTTTTTGTATTGGTTTCCATTTTTTTCTGATTCTATGGAGCAGTAGATTTTGCATAACTAGGTTCTCAAAAAACCTTGCTACTCACATGATGATTAACCATTGGTTATTTAGAAGTAATATCCTAGGATAAATCAATAATATAATAATGGGATCTATAATAATTGGGAGAAGGATACTTGCATGTCACCTTATTAAATGTGAAAATTCCTTTGTCGACATACTACTCAATTTTATCTTTGAGTGCTTAAACATCATTATCACAATGGCCATTAATGTGATGATAGTTGCAACATGGTTTATTCCTAGATCTATCTATATAATATGATGGATGATAATTATTAGGTGGAAATGTAATCATCCTCCTATCTAGTAGTTTTAATAAAACATCATGATGCCTATCTCTCAATGAACTCTCTTGGTATATTATGCTCTGCTCACTATTGTGACTTTTGTTCCACTTTTTCATTTTGAATAGGTGGATTAGGTTCTTGAAATCAATTGGATGACTCTGATGGTGATGGATCTAGATCAAATTTTATCTTTGTAATGACCTTAACTAGTGCCAATTTCTTTTCTAATGCAATAGTTATGTTACAATGATGTAAATGAGTTAGTTATTTGATAAAGAAACTTTTATTTAAGAGGTAATATGAGGCATATATATAATATTTATTGTATTTTAAAATATATTAGTTTACATATTAATTATTAAATAAATGACTAAAACCATAGTATGTAATCATTAACTAGCTCTAACTGGCCTTGGTGTATTGAAGGTAGCTTCTCATATGTGACTCTAGGTCCTATGTTCTGAATGAAATGCATAAGAAATACCTTTTATAACTCAAAAAAAATATGTAATGAGCCAATAGGGAATGAATTATGAAACCAAGTTAATGCTTCATCATCTAAGATGCTAGGAAATAGCTATAATATTATCAAACTGCCATTGTACCCATCCATAGCTTTCCTATAAGATTTGAGATGCAAGTAAGGATTTCCATGGCAATTAAACTTAATTAATGTTGGTATATAAAACTTATTAGGTAATGGTTAATGGAAGATACTATGAAATATTGGGTTTCTATGAATAACATTCAAATCAACCCAAGAGTAGTAAGCCATTCTTTCTAAAGTAAGTTGATGTACTTTGTGTTGTAAAGCACCTACATCATGCATCAAAGAAATGAATTCTTGTGAAGGAATATTTAGATCATTAATGTTTTTATTTAGGGGTTAATTTTTTTTATTAATCTTAGCATTGGTACACTATTTCACTTAAAATTATTAGGCATGATGGGTTGGGTCATCTTACACCTTGGAGAAGTGATATCATGGATCTGGTTAGAGGGAAAGTAACTATCACCCTTGTGGAGGTTAGGATGAGGAATTGGTTCTATTTTAGTAGGGATGACATTTGAGGATTCATTGGTTTTTATTGTATTGTTAATTTTTAAATAGATACCACATTCTAATAAACTAGAAAGAATAAAACTATCATATTTATGATTTGAATTAACATGTGCATCTACTTTACTTTTCAAAATAAAACTGGGAACATCATTGGATGTTTGAATACCTTTTGCACTAGGCATATTATCATTTGATATTAAATAATTATTGAAATTAAGAGTTTATAAATAAGATATAGGGTTAGATGGGTTACCCATATTTTCTTCATCACCATATGCATAATAATCATTATCATTATAAGTTTCATCAAAATTAGAATCATTTTTAGTTGTAGAATCAAAAGTTGAAGTAATTACACTTGAATTCTCACTAAAATAAGGAGTAAGAGAATATTTTAAATTTTTAATACCATGAAAATTATCATCACACGTAGGTAAAATTCAATATTTAGCTGCATCATCTATGATTTGAGTAAGGGGAGAAGAAATAACAATCACATTTTCACCCTTGTTTGACATATTATCACATGGAATAGGAATACTAGAATGATTTAAATTATTTATAATTTTGATTGTATAATTTTTTTGAGATGAAAAAGTGAATAAATTAGAATAGGAAATATATTTTACTTTGTTTGATACATCACCAAATGAAGGAATAATATCATGTTCACATGTTTTTTTGAATTAAAATGAGAAAGGGGTATAAAATGCATTTTCATTTTCTACGTGATGTATATCATTAATTTATGAAAAAGGAAAACTATTTTAAGTTAGATGCACTTATTTATATGCAATGTTATTAATTGTATCATGTAATGAAATTTTAAATCTATTTGAATTATATTGTACAATTTTTAATAGAGATGTAGTAAAGGTTGTTGACAAGCTAGTTGTACTATCAAAAAATGCATCACCAATGGAAGGTACTTTTGGGATTATATTGTTAAGTTATTTTTCTTAGATGGGGAGATAATGATAAGGAGTAGGAGAAGAACATTCATCTATTCTACTTTTATTATCAATTTGATCATCACATTCATAATATTCATCATAACCATCATTGTAACAATAATAATTATCATCATTGTAAATAAAATCATTCCCAAAATTATTTGATAATGCATAAATTTTAAAATTATTCCATTAATTATTATAATTATGAGAAATTCCTATGAATAGATCAATTGGGTGGGGGGAGAGAGGTTCTCTAGTGGTCATCTTGAACTTTCCACAAAAAAGTAGAAGTATAAGAAAAAGACAAATAGGTGGAAAAAGATGATACAAAATCAAATAATAAAATTAATTTAGGCTAGCATGAATCTCTATGGAATAGAAACATTAGAATTTGATCTGAAACCCTAGGGGTATAAAATTTTGGAATGAAGGCCCTAGGGCTATAATCCAGGGTTTTAGTGGTTTTTAGATAAACATTTAAATTTTATATCAAAGAAAACATAAAATATGGATGATTAACATCATTTATGGGATGGATGAGTAAAAAAATTAGGAAAAATCAAAAATTTGAAACCCTAATTATGCACATAAATAAATGAAAGAAACATAGTGTTAGGCTAGGGTTTAAAGTAATATTCAAAAGATAAAATAGGTTAACCATTATGGTTTATTGATTTTATGATTAAATGAAATTAAACCTAACCAAATAAATATATGAGTAAAGTGAAGTGGATAAATAAATCAATATTCAACCAGAAATTTGACTTATAACCAAAATGATAATGAACAACTAGGGTTTTAGATAAGAACATGTAAAGGGATGAGAAAATTATTTTTTATGGAGCCTATGAGTTGTATTTAACTATGTTTGACCTATAGGATGACTACATAATTATCAAATATAATTATTTTATTATCATTTTAAATTTAGACACTAGAAAAGGTTTAGACACTAGAGTGATGTGCTCCTATCCTTCCCAAAGCTCATGTCCTTTGGTTTTTTGAATTTGTATTGAGATAGACAAGTTTGGGATTTTTTAAAAATATTTATGGGATTATATTTCATATAAATGTATTCATGAGGTTAAACCTATATCTTACCTTATTTTATCTAAAACTTTAATAGAACCCTGTACACAAGAAGCACACAAATATCAAATGCAAAAGGGGAAAATTAGGTAAGTTGGGATACAACTGAGTTGTCCTCAGAACCAATGTCATCATGAGTGATTCTTATATAACACCCATGATAAGGACCTAAGACCCATGTATTTCTCCCTTAGGGAATGTGCATAATCAACTAAGCACAATGCATATATAAAATATTTTTTGCCTAGGCCCTCCTCTTGTTCCAAACATGAAATATAGGTGTGGTATGTAAATATTTCATAAATAGGAAAATATTGAGTTTGTTGTGTATTGATATTATAGTATTATTTAGTGCCAAAAGATAAGTGATATATGTAAAATTCCTTAAAAACACCTTTAAATAGAAGACTCCTAATTTTTAATTTTAAAAACTTATTCACATACTGACCAATTAAAATAAAGTTAAAATGGTCATAAGAAGAGATCTAAAAGAAAAAGGGACCCAAAAAACTCTCTAAAACATGCATTAGAAAAAACACTAGGAAGGATAGTAGAGTGCTGCACTCCTATCCAATGTAGCACTCTTATCTAATGTAGCAATCCTTTCCAAAATAAAAAAAATAGAAGAATGACACATAAGAATAGGTAAGAACCCTATGACTTTTTCAAGGTCTGAATGGCATAATTTAGACTATGAGAAGAGAGAGATATAAGCATGAAAGAGTGAAAAAAGAGATAAAATAATAAAGTAACACATGTAAACAAGATTTTGATTAAACATTAATAGATTCTAAATATAAGATCTATAAAAGACATAGTACTTGTGTTTGCTTGACCAAATTTAGGTGTATACACATTCATTTTTCAAGATAGTTTTATAATTTGCATGTATCTTATGTATATTTTTAGTTTTTTAATGAATGAGGTGAATTATGAATTAAAATATATAATATTACAAGATCATATAGGTTGACATCCATTCTCATGGTTTTTGAGAGGAAAATGAGAATCTATATAAATTTTCTATCCACCACTAAGTTCACTACTTACAAATATTTCTATTGTAATGTATATCTACTTTAAACTTATAAAACCTATATTCCACTAGATTTATGTATTCCATATAAGTTAAAAAGTATGTGAGTTAGATAAATTCATCTAGTCCCAACTCTATGAATTTTAGCTAAGGCTCTATCATTTTTATTATGTTTCAACTTGCAATCATAACAAAACCAATCTCCAATTTTTGTAAAATCTCTTCCATATTCTTTGCCTCCTTATCCTAATAGGATATATTCCTCTGAAATATTATTAAAAATGCATTTTCATGTGATCCAACTGCTTTAAAAAATTCTAAAGTAGAGGATTTGGTAATAGATACACATTTATTATTTACATTATCCTTGATTTATAATACATGCATCTACCCTTGATCTTTCCAGAAGGTGAACCAAATATGTAATTCATATTTTAGATGCATATTATGTATTGAATTATACAATAAATTAAAAATTTTCATTTTGAATTGACCAACATTCTTTTCATATCTTGAGATTTCACTAAATTTTTACAGCAAAACCTCATATTGTGATGAAGAAGCTTGAAAATGAGAAAAAATATTATCTCTAACCTTCCAAATAAGTTTTTTTTCCACTATTTTCTCTACATTGTCATTAGCCAATAATCTAGTGTTACATTGCAAACAACTTGTGAAGTTGAAATGAAATCTGAGAGAATAATATTGATAATGGGTTCATCTCAACAACATTATCACAATAGCCATGAACAAATATAGCTACTCTACCTTCTAGTTTCCTCCTCTTTCATCTCCTTTTCTTCATTTTCATTTTCTTCCTCTCTTCCTTTTCTTTCTTTTTTATTGCCGTTAATGCCTTTACTACTTTATGTTTGGCAATGACATCTTCTTTATCCTTTTTTTTTAGCCTATGCATTTTGTTTTGTTATGGCCTTTTCTTCCTCCTTTTATTTTCCCATCTTGTTTGTTTATTAGTTTTGTAATTTTATTTTTTATTTTTCCTTTATTTTGTTTTTTGTATTTTTGTTCTTTTCTTATTCTTGATACTTATTTATTTCTTCTAAATGTTTTAATTCTACAACTACTTCTACAACTTCTTATCATGCCTTCACCAATTTGATGGTAAAGATTTATTTCTTATGTTTCATATTATTAGTCATCTTATATTTCTATCCATTATTATTTTTCTTTGTCCATGTTTATTTTACCATATCTGTATTTGAGATGTTGATAGGTGATTCTTCCTAAAGTTATTCTAATTTTTTTATGTAGGATTTTTTCCTTTCATTTTTATATTTATACTTCTTGTTGGGTGGCACATTCTTTGTTTAAAGTGTATGACATGTTCATTGTTTTTGTGTGTGGAAAATACTTCTACCTATGGGTCACATGATTTTTCCCTTTTTAGATGCATGTGTCCTTACCATTTAGTGTGTTTAAAATTACACATGTTTCCCCTAACTTTTATTTACTTCCTCAGGTGATGATTATTATTATGCAACTTCCTGTAATAATAATATTAATAATAATAATAATAATAATAATAATAATAATAATAATAATAATTGTTTTATGTTAGATGTTGTTCTATGCATTTCAGCCAATATCTACTCTATAATAGATTGCATATCTTGTGGGGTGGACTTACCTAATGCTTTTAGGAATAAATGTATGATTGAGATGAGTTTCTCTATTTAATTATATGAAACTTCATATTTAATGGATGGAATTTTTTTTTTATGTGGAAAATACTGGTGATGTAGAGGAATTTAGTGGTGGTGACAAAGTAAAAATGTGTTATAGTTGGCAATAATTTATGAGTAAATTTTATATCATGCATTGAGGGTTTTTGTAACTGATCCCCCCAGTAAATCATAATGGAAAAATGGAGATATTAATTATATATACATGGTTTTTAACTGATCTCATATGGTTTTTTATTTATCCTATTATACTTTTTTATCTGTGCCCAAGAGAGTGTTTGTGTAGAACATTGCTATGTAGAGTAACAGAGTTCCATAGCAAATATTATGCTTACATTTATTGATCTTCTAAATATTGGAATTGAATTTATCCAATATGACTTGGCATAGGTTGTATTTGACCTTAATTTAACACCACCATTACACTCTTATGGCTTTTAGCATATTCCCTATTAGTAAAATAGATTTTCTGTGCCATTGATTTTACTGCATGTCTTTACGTAGAATTATGAATGGTTGCTAAGTGGATGCCATATTTTCATTTTGTGTATTTTAAGTAAATATTGGAATATGCACATTTATCATAGCCCTTCTATTCATACTTATCTATTATTTTTCCTTCCTTTATGAACCCATTTACCTTTTAAATGTCTTGGGCAATAATTCGATGAAATTGATCCAAGAAGAGAATTTGATTATGCACATGGATAAATTGAATATAGAATTTAGTTTATACTAAAATTAAATAAGCAAATATTTAATAGATATATAGCTTCATATGTGGGATGAATTTTACTTTGGGGTTCCACTCCTAATTTTTTTCACACTTGATGCATGCATTATGCTAGGTCTGCCTCCATTTGGGTATGGTCAATTTCTACCAAATTTGTGTGTATGTATTTGAAATTGTATTCTAAGTGTGAAATGATTTGTAGTAATGTGTAAAATGATAATTCAATATCTTAGATTGTTGATTTATATGGTACATGTTTCTATTTTAAATGGATCGAGAATGTTCTGGGATCATAAACTCATGGGGTGACCATTTTTTATTCTCTTATTTACTGTAGATCACTTAGTTGAAAATGGTGCTATAAAAATTTCTATATATTTTTGGTGCTTGGAAATATTTTTGAAATAGAAAGAGTTGTTGGATAGATTTTGTATCTTTTTTAGTGGATTTGGGTTAACAACGGAATGAAGTGATATATTTTTTCTAGATTTCTTTTTGATCATGCATGTGTTTATTTTACTAAGTCGATCATTCATAATGGATGGATGTGTTTTAAAAATTTCTTATCCATCCCTTCCACTTTTATGAATATATAATTATTACTTAATCTTTTGGCTTATCATATTTGTGATGCCCATTTTATTAGTGATCCACTTGGTGGGGTTTATTACTTATTTTGATGTAATTTTATTGAATTTATATTTATATGATTTATGTATATGCTTAGGTAGTTTTAACTGACCAACTTACCCATTTTATTAAACATATTCATTAGTTTATATAACTATAGGGGGTGATTCTCTCTATTCATTACTTTTTTCCTTCTTTCATTTTGTCTTTCAACAATGATTGAGATATAAATGAAGTCTTACAAGTATATTTATTTTATTCAAGATTAAATTATCCAATTTCTTGTCATTTTAACATATTATTTATTTTAAGGAATCCTAAATAAAAAATTATTGATTGGATATCCATTTTTGCAACCACTTCATCTTTAGAAGACCTTACTTCTTTGATTTCTTCATTGTAGTGTTTAATACAAGAAAGAACTAGGTCTATGTATTGAATTAAGGTGTAAAAATTGGATGTATGTGCAATCCCACTCTCAAATTACCTTTGAGTAGGGGAGGATCTATTTTCATTTTGTATCCTCTATCAAAAGTCACTCATGTTTCGACATGAAAACAATGTCAAAATGTGAATTCATAGTTCGATGTTATAGACATGCCAATATCTTAGATAAAGTATCAAGTTAGATTAGTTATCATCTCCTCTTAATTATATTATAAGTTAATTCAAAAAACATATAAAATGATCTAAGATATAAAAAATATTATTTATTAATATCTCCAAATAATTATATAAGATAGATTAGTATAAAAATATTATAGCTTCCATGATATTCCATCTATCTAATCTACTAAGTCTAAATAAAATGATATAATCCAATGATCAAATAATTTCCATATATCACTTTGATCTTTGTAGCTCTATAGGATGCCATTTTTTATAAGTGATGATATGGTACATGTTTATGTTTGTAACTATGCCACGATACAACCATTAACCTCCATAATTTACTATTAAGTTTATTGAATAAACCTACCAAAATCATTCTTGAAATTAAACTTTTGTATCATCCTTGATACAACCCTAATTTTAAAAATAAATAAAAAATGGTTAAGGACTTAAGTCTTATATAATAACTTGTTGATGTTTATTGAGAAGCTAGATATCAAAGAATTTCCATCCTATGAGGTAATTGGTGGCTTGTCAGGCTTTTGGTTTTATATTTATATTTCCTAAGCTAGTTTAATGATGTCATCAAGGGTGGGATGAGTAACAAAAATATTTAATAATTCCTCAATTTATTTTATAACCTTATCAAATTTTCACATGAATTATTTATCAAGTCTCTTGATTATTCAAGCTCATTAATTAGCTTTTCTCTTTGTTGTTGTTGTTCCCAAAGATTTTCACCTAATACCAAAATCCTTACCCTCTCTATACTTGTGGGGTATTTGGAAATCTCATACTATGCTATAAATTTTTTAATTATTCTTTGATGTTGTCTAAGGCTTTATTTTCCTCTAGTATTATCACTAGCCACCCAAGAGTGAAAGAAAAATATGTACCAACATTTGATATTTTATGTAGAGAAACAATATGTTATTTGACTATACTATATTATTTTTTGTTTTCATTAAAGAGATTAGTATTTTTTTTCAATTTTTAACTCTTCTATTGTTGTAGCCCTGATGTTTTCACTCTCTTCCATAGTGACTTATTAATTTTTGATCAAAAACTTCAAAGTTTCAGTGAACTTTTTGAGTGATTGGAGATTTTGATCTGCTTCAAAGTGTGGCCTAAATTTTGTCATCACCTAGATGACATCTTGTAGTTTTTCCTATAAGATTAAGCAAATCTACATACAATATTACTATGCACTCTCTTGAAATATGTTCCCCAAATTTTGCTTCTGACTAGGGGTTAATTTATGTAACATGATATTAGTTATTTTTGTCATTGTTTTGATAATGAGGGAAGATAAATGCATAATGTTGATTTATTAATGTTGGAAAAAAATTAATTTAATTTGGATAAGGTAAAATTTGAGGGTTAGAGTGAGGGTGTATGGAGTGGTGGTAAATTTTTTAAAGGAATTGAAATGTGGGTGGAAATCAGTTACTTTGAAAAAAAATGGCAATTGTGATGTTTGGGAAAGTATGTTTGGCCCAATTTTTATTTTGGATTGATTTTATGTGTTGTGAGTGTGTTTGGCGGGATTCATGCCTTCTTCTTCTTCTTATTCTTCTTCTTCTTATTTTCTTCTTTTATTTTTGGGTAGATTATTCATCCACTTATTTCTTTTTCATTTCTTTGGCTTAGAGGGTACATCTTCTATTGTCTTTTTCTTATTCTTTGCTTTGGCTTGGATGGTGGAACCCTCTATCACTTTTTTATTTTATTGATCTTATTCTACTTTATATTATTTCTCTTTCTCTTATTTCTCATTTTCATCTTTCTAATTTTGTTCTTTCTTCTTTTGTTATTTTCTTTATTGTTATTTTTTACTTTTATTATTTTTATTTACCACTAATGCATCATTTACTCTATGTTTGGATATGGCATATTTTTAATAATTATTTTTAGATCTGCCTTTTATTTTATCATGACTTTTCTTTGTCTTTATTTTCATTTTCGCTTTGTTTGACCTTCACCTTGGCTAAGGCTTCAATAACTTAGTTTTTGGCTTCAACTAATGTGATAGCCATAGATTATTCTATATTTGTTTCTTATTTGGTCCGTATGACTGATGGTGTTGCTAATTCAACCTTTATATTAGAGACATCAATTGGGGACTATTTAGAACTTGGCTCAAAATGTGTGGGGAGGTATTTCTCCCTTGTGCTCTTATTTTTATTTATTTTTAGGTAGCACCTCAATTGTTTATGGTGAGGGATGTGTTCTTGGTTTTATTTTCTGAACAAACCCACCACCCATGGATCCACTATCTCTTTCTATGGATTTGATTGAATTTCCCCTTTTAGGTACTTGTACATCCTTTAGTACTACTACTTATTTTGTAGATTGTAACTAAACTTGTTTTCCCTTTTTTTGTGTTACCTCAAGTGTTTCTTTTTTTTCCACATCTTCATCTATCTATTCATCCTCTTTACTATTTTTATGATAAGTATGTTCCTTATAATTTGGACACTAACTCTTCCATAGTGGATTTTGAGTAGTTCAACCAAACTTACACAAGACTCATGGAAAAGATTGAATGATAGGAACACTTTGTTTGATTTGGTTATCTGACACCTCATATTGGAATGGGATAGTTTTTTGAAATGATGTTCATATGGGTGGATATAGATGTGGTTAATAGTGGTAAAAATTAAAAATAAATTATGATATTTGTCTATTATTTATGGGGAAATAAAATACCATGAAATGAGGGTTTATTATAAATAAGTTCTCCACATAAGAACAATGACAAATTATTTTTCCAAGTTCATAGTCTCCATATGATTTTAACTTATTCTCCTATGGTATTTATTTTATCCCATTCTATTTGTTTAGTTTTACCTAGGAGGGTGTTTGTGCAGTACATAGCTAGGCAAAGTAACATAGATTTATGTAATAAATCATGTTTAATTTTATTGATCTTCTGAATGTTTGCACTAAATTTTTTCAAGAAGCCTTGGCAAAGATTGTATTTGAAATTCATTGATAACATATAAATTACCACCATTTTAATATTAGGGATCACAAAATATTCCCTATTGGTAAAGTACATTTTCCATGCTACTATTTTGACTGCGCATATATAGATAATATTAGAAACATTTTCTATGTGAAAGCCACATTTTCATTTAATAGCATTTAGATAATTGGAAACTAGTACTCCTTTCAATGAACCTTCCTTATATACTTCATAATACTATCCCCTTTATTTGTTATTTTTTCAATGTATTGGGAAATAATGACATGAGTTGGGTTGAGGAATAAAATACCATTATGAACTCAACCAAGTAAAATTATAAATATATAATATTATATCTTGAAGTAAGGAAATAATTCCCAAACATCAAGCTTCATCTATGGAATTACTTTTTATTTAGGGTTTTAATCCCACATATTTTAATCTTATATATCATGTATGAGTTATACTCAAACTACTTCCATTTTGGTATAGTTAATTTATTTCACATGTGCATGCATGCATTTGAATGTATCCTCTAGGTGGTAAACCTTATGTAGTAGCTTGGAAAACTCTCCCTTTAGATCTAGTGCTAAATAAAATTTTGGAACATTATTTGCTTTTGAAAGGAAAGTGTTTTTATTTTCATAAGTATTAGGAAAGCCATTTATTCTTTCACTATTTTTTGTTGTAGCTCTCATAGTCTCAAATGTAACTAGAAAATGTTTTACAGAGTTTCAGTGCTTAAAAATCTTGGTGGAATGAAAGTGAGGTTGTATTTGTTTTTTTAGAGTTTTCCATGGTTTTAGGTGGTGATGGTGGAGTGAACTAAGTTTTCTAGTGAATTTATTGGTGATCTTGCATTTTCCATATTGCTGAGATGGAATTTTCTTTTTGGTTAGACATATGTTTGTCCTGATGTTTGTTATGATGACTTTTTATGTGACATTAATCATATTATGTGCTTTAATTCCATTTTGTATTTATTGAATTTGGTTGATTCATGATGTACATGGTGGTTTATTTTTTATGTGATGTGATTACTTATTATCTTGGCATCATCCATGTATTTATTTAGGGAGTTTTAGTTGGTCAGCCTATCCATTTATCTTAAGTGTATAACATTAGATGCCTTGGATTTCATGCTCAACTTGTCTTTCCTTACTTTACTTGATAGGATTAAATCCACCATGTACCCATTTTAAAATTGAGGGTTTTTTTTTACTTTCTTTGAATGTTTAAGTCTAGGGATGATGTTAATAGGTTTATTCATAAAACACAATAGAAAACTACGGAGGTTGATAGTTTTATCATAGCATAACTTACACCTCATGACATTGCTTGGATCTACAAAGAGAAAATATTAAATAATAAAGAATAAATAATACTTTTTGAGATCTTAAATCCTTTTATGTACTATGTTAATTATCTTCTAATATTATTAAGAGAATATGATGACCAATATAACTAGATACTTTATCTCCCTATAACCATCCAAAACTACCACCCATGAATCCACTATCCATTTTGATGGGTTCAAGCTCATCTATAACTATAAATAAAAAACTTACCTCTCAACATGTATTTATACCTTCTTTACCTACAATACTTGTCAAAGATCAACAAACATCCACCATGGTTCCACTTATAGACGAGTGTCTCCATGAATCCTTAATGGAGTCATCCCTTTTATAGGGTACTATAACAACATAAATTTAAGAGATTCCCATATCTCCATACTATCAAAAGATTGAGTATTATTCAACATCATTCTAGGCTTGATTGTAAACTTAGGCTTGACCTTTGACTTGGATTATATATAATCATTTTGATCTAGAAAAGAATATTCTTGACATTCTTTCAAATCTAACTTATGTTCTATAGTGGAAAATAGCCCACCTTGGTTTATGAGTTGATCATGAGTCACTTTTTCATCATTATTGTTATTATTCAACTTAGTTAGTACCATAATTATTTAGTAGACCATCATTATAATCATGATAAACACTATCATCATCATAATTCAATCTTGTGCTTCTTAGGATCACCTTTAGGTTATTAGGCATATCTCAAAGGACTAGGATTTGATACCAATTATTGGAATCGAGATGAATGAGATGGGGGGTGGATGAATATTTTTTGTTTATTAAAATTTACTTTCACTCAATACCAAACATTATAATCATTCATCAAGAAACATTATCATGTGAGCAATATCAACTAATCTAACAACATAGTACTGAGAATATATACATAACAAGAATGAACACATAATGTAAGTGGGAAACCCTCATGGGGAATAAAAACAACTAATAATTGATTGGAAAACCAATATAATAAAATAATGAATCAAATTCATTTTATCACCCATTCAACTTGGAGAACCAACCCCGATCTACCAAGTACCAACTTGACAAAGTCTTTAGCAAGCACCCACTTACAAAGAAGTACCAAGTCCCTTAGTGACACAACACCAAATAATTCACCTCTTTACCAAGCACCCAATCAAAAAATTATTCCTCTACCTTCCATATTTTTTATTTCTATAATCTTCAATAGATGATGGTCCTCTTCTTCATCTCTTCACACTTCTATTCCTTTCAAACTAGCCTCTATCCTTCTTTGCTCAACTAGCCCTCTTATTGACTAGATTATGTCATCTAAATTTAATATAGATACTTATACATCCTATTAGATATTAATGAAAATCCTTTTATGGTACACATGACCTATTATTTATTCTCTTGGTGTACTTTTGTTTGCTTACACACTCTCTTCACTTACACACATAAATAGGCCTAAAAGTGCCTTGTACTTATACTAGTCTCTTAATCTCATACACTTTGGTCAATAATATACATTTAGACACTTAGATTACCTTTTTAAAATTTCACATAACACATTAAAAACATGAATCAACTAATACATTAGGTTGGCCATAGCTGAATAGGATATATTCCTTCTTTAGCCCTTAAGGAGACCTACTTTAATTAGGTATTCATTAGAGCATATTACACTTTGTCCTTCTTGAAATGATTCAAAACTCCAAATAAAAATATAAAAAGTCATATTTAACTTAAATATACCTTATATAACTTTACTTTAGGTACACAACTCCTTTTAGGTCCAACCACTCCTTGAACCTTTTCTCAAAACATTGTTCACAATAGGCTTGTATATACCCAAAAAAATATCTTGAATAACTTAAAAAAACAAAAAATTTCCAATAAAACATGGAAACAAAACATGCTTACATAGTATACATGACCTAATATCATCACCATGTGTTTTATACTTCCCAATATAGGGAAAAATGACTCAAACCCTTCTCTGCAATTAGCCCACTCAAAATTGCCAATTAGCTTCAACACCTAGTCATGAAAACAATGACATAAGACACCTTTATAATCAATTTAAGAGACTTCTAATGTATTTATATGATATTAAAATATCATTATAAAAAAATTAAATAGATATATCACAAATTATAGTGGTAACTATTAGTTTTACAGACCAATTTATTGACCTTCTTTTTCACAGTCCTTACACAATCAGACAAGCCATTTTGGCTTCAACATTTCAACCTATTACAATGAATTCCAAAAAATAAAAATCATGTAAATTAGATACATAAAATCATTGTATAGAGTCTCAAACTCATCACTCCAACTTGTAGACCTAGATCTACTAATTTCCTTAAAAGACCAATCATGATAAATTTGAATTCCAACACCTATTTAGACACAATCAAAGAATCCTTATGCATAAAAATTATCATTATATATATTTAAAACATATAAAAACACAAAAAAACTAAGGTATAATGGAAAATAATAGATATATAGATAAATTTCTAAACTTCTCTGTACACAGACGTCACTGAGTAAGACAAGTCAACTTTGAGAGCAATGTTTTGCTATATACAAGGATATTCAAAAATTCTATTCATAATTAAAATTTATTATCAATCTTGAAAAAAATATCCATTTATTTTTATTCAACCCTAATCCATGACAACATCTCTGTAATTAACTTCTCACTTCTACCTAGTTTTCTCACTATCTGTATCATTAGGATTTTTAGTGATAGGTCAAATTATATGACCAGTTTAGCATACATAAGTTATATAATATGACTAGAAAACACCATTGGAAATATAATACAAGTCTCAATCTTTAAGCTCCATATATTTATAAACTTTGACTTGGTTAACTCTGAGTGCTATAACAAATCTCCTATAAATAAACACTTTATTGTAAGCTCTACTCACTCACTTGAGCAAAAAATCACACCTAGAGGTGAATGAGAGAGTTTTATAAAACTTCCAATCAATTTTATATCCATATAAAATCATTTTTATCACTTTATAACAAGATATTTCAATTTGGGTTTGAGTTAGGGTTCTTTGAGGGTTTAAACTAGTTTCTAGTCTTAATGATCATTCATAAAGTTTATCCCCTTATTCCAAAAACCAATAATTTAAAATTTTACATAGTACCATTAAATGTATACCATGAAAGTATTAGTTCCTCATTAATAACTTAAATGTGCCAACGAACACTTGAAAAACCTTTTTGAGTAGACTATTCTACATTATGTGCACCCTAGAGAACTTATAACCCTTTTTCAAGCCTTTTATTGCAAACTATGACATGATATTTAATGCATTTGATTAAAACACCTTGAATCAAAATTTTAAATTATAACATACTCATATATGCCTTATAAATTGATTGTAATACCTCATTAGGCCATGCTCTCACCATCATGCTTTACTACACCTAAAAATCTTCACACCTTATTACGTCATGAATTGACATTAAAACCTCTTTTCATGCCCTCAAAATCTCACTATCATGCTCAAAATACTCTTACCATGATCAACCACTTCCATACAGCTTATCACATGCCTAAGACCACTCATATTTTCAAGCAACCAAGCCTATGCCTTCATACAAAGTATCTTCATGCTATGAATAGGCCATGACAAAACTCCTTAAGCTTCTAATACTTGACACAAGTATTTTATTTTTAATTAATTATACTCAGAGACCTAAATTTCATATTTTTTTAAGGCTTCTATAACTACCTCTGAAAATCATACAATGCCAAACAACTTCTCATATACCTAGGCTCACTCATTTCACCAAGCTACCTGCACATACCTTCTCACAAGGTCTAGAAAAAGGATTCAAAAGACATCTTAATTCCTTGACATATTCCATAAATTTTATGACCTTATCATAGCATTAATAAAGTATATATAAGACACTTAGAAATGTACCTTTCTCTTACATGGTAATCACTGCATACCTTTAATGATCATAAGCTTGTCACAACATATACTTCTAACTGGCCTTGCTCATGTAAACACCATGCTTATATAGACATAAATGGCATCATATTAACATCAATGGAAACATTATGCTAATAGTTTATAACATTTAACTATGAATTCATGGTTTGACATTGTTTTTATATCAACATATGTTTATATGCCCAATCCTTGAATATGTAATTTTTTTGAGGTCAATTTTCAAGTAAGACATTTGTTCATATCCTTGTGTATTTAATGAAATATATAAATTAAAATTAAATTATTAAATATTAATCTAAACTAAATCAAACTAAGATAGATCTACAAATAAAATAAATAACACAAACCTATATCTTAGTTGCAAAAAGCTTCTTCCATTATGATGTGGATTTGATTAGTTCTCTTTGAATTATGGTTGTTCATTATTCTAATGAAAATTAAAATGGGTAGAATTTTGATAAAAGATTATCTTTTATGGCTTTGATTCAATTTGGATTTTCTTGTGATTTTGATATCATTTTGTTAGCATAAGTCAGGATGATGAAAGTGATGGATTTCATTCTTATTTATAGATTTTTGGAGGAAAGATCAAATAGTGGATGATTATTTGGATATTTAAAATTATTCAAATAATATATGGTGGTTAATTATTTCTCATACTTAAATATGATGACCATTTAAAATGGCTAAGAGAAACATGGAGATGGTTAATTAAGTCACCAAGAGTGGGTCAAACTGTTTGACAACTCAAGGGATGACTCAAAGATAGTTGAAGAAGTTGTGTTATTAGTTGGAGTGAGTCAAAATGTGAGGGATATATAGGTGGAAGATGTTTTAGATTACGGTAAAATCAATTTTTGAAGGGACCCCGAAACCCTTTAATAGAATAAAAAAAGATAAAGCATTAACAACCACTAGGAAAAGTAAACCTGAAACCTACTGAAGAGCAGCATCAAAATCAGGTTTTATAGGGACAACATCAATATCCAGTTTATGAATACTATTCAGCCCCCTAATATTCCAAGTAATGATTTTCATATCTATTTTTTAGAGGTAAAATCTAGAATAGTTGCCTACCTACCATCAGCAATATTCTGCATACTTTCTAAATCTCTGGTTTTCTTAGTGGATCTTCTTCCAGGTTTGTCTGGGGAACCAACATCTGGTTTCACCTGAGAATGCTATTCAACTCTTTTTCTAGATTTATTTAGAATAGAAGCAAGAGGTTTCGCCTTAGTTTGCTGATCTATTTTGCTTCTAGTTTCTACCCCCTTAGTATTGATCTTTTTTTCAGCCCTTTTTCTTTGGTTTAGTTTATGCTTTGAGTTTTCTCCATTATCTTTCACAACTTCTAGGGGAGGAGGCTCATCCAAAGGAAAGTCATTATCAGCCTAAGATAACACTTGGATCTCCCTGGACTGAGAAAAAAGAATATCTCCCTCCTTTGATTTATTTTCAGATTTAGCCAAGAATTCACCTTCCTCTAGCACAATTTTGTCATCTACATCTCTCCATCAATCTTTTATCCTTTGATAGATCATGCTTTGTTTTGATAGATCTATCAGATCATCTATTCTTTGTTTAGGTATTATGATATTTGATTGCAAACCATATCCTTCTTTCTTAGAGTTTACTTTCTCAAAAGAAGGCTCTTTATCTGCCTCAGCATGTGGAGCATTATAATCTTCAAAATAAGGCTCTTTATCCACCTCAGCATGTGGAGATTTAGAATCTTCATTATTCTTTTGTTCTTGGCGATGATCTTCTTTGGGTTTCCATACTTTCTTTTGCTGGACCTTGGTCTTTTTCCCATCTGAAACACTACTAGGATGATAAAGGTGGAAGATGTTATGTGAAGTGTAAATTATGAATTTAATAATTAAATTTGAATTTGAAAGTGTGCACAATTGATTAAATTTGATTTATTCAATTTTAAAAAGGAGGGAGATGTCATGAATTATAATTTAAATTTAGGAAGAAGAATTAATAGGTTTTAGGTGTATTTAGACACTAAATGTAATTTATGTGTGTAAATTTTACCCTCTTTGAAATTCTATTGTGAAGTAATAACTTTTTGAATAATAATAAAATAAGTTGAGCATTGATGATTAAAAGCTGTTATCACTCATAAGTGCACCCTCCAAAGAACCTGTGTCTATTCTCACTACTATTGATATAATGGAAATTATCCAAGGTGTGGGTGATATTATGATGGAGATAATATAAAAATTAAATGATGTTTCCCTTTATTACATTAAACCACTTCTATCTAAACTCTCTCAAATAGTGTTTTCTTGACTAAGAAAAGGAGTAAAAGAACAATGTTAAAATTGAAAATGGAAAGGAAAACTGAAAGTTGGGGTGATGCACCAATGTTTGGATCAATTATGTAGATAAATAACAAAATTTATAATATGAATAAACTTACACACATTCAATTCATTCTCATACAATTAATCTTACATCAATATTTCACACAGAGGTCTTTAAAAACACTTGCACTAGCTAGGAAGGAATGAACAGTGGTTGAATTCACTTCCATATTAGATATAAATCAAATTTAGACACTTTATCCAAGGTATGGGTGAAATTATTGTGGATATAGTATCTAGGTTAATGTTTTTTCCCCTTTATTACATTCACCCACTTATCTCTAAACTCTCTTAGATAGTACTTTCTTGACTAGGAAAAGGGTAAAAGGAGCTATGCTAAAGCTTAAAATGGAATTGAAAACTCAAAATTAAGGTGATAAACCAATGTTAAGGTTAATTATTAATATAATTGACACACTTTATAATATAAATTACTTTCATTCATTAAATTTATCTTCATACAATGACTCTTGTAAAATAATTTCACATAGAGGTCTTGATAGACACCTACACTAGCTTGGGAGGAATGAACAATGATTGAATTCACTTCCATATTAGGTATAAATAATATTCAAAAAATTTATATGACCTATAATATTTATAATTTTATACATAAATATGATATATTAAAACATTAACATATTAAAAAAAATCATTCACTAACTACTATCAATGAATTAAGAACACACTTCATGAACAACTTGAAGATGGAGGAAAATTTCAACTCTTTATTGTTTTAAAGATGAGGTAGTAAATATTTTTGGAACATTTTCAGTAATAAAATTGAATAATATTCTAATTATCATTAAAAAATTAATTTACCTATATAAAATAATAAGAGAGTGAAGATAAGAGGTTTCAGATGAGTCCACATGCAAGTCCTAGTTCACTCCTGCTTCAACTAAACATTTAACTCAAAATTGAACTCTAATTTAAACTCCATTTTTTTATATCCTATTATCCCATGTATAATATAATTTTAAACATTATTTAATGTAATATGGAATTCTAGGATAGAGGGAGGCTATTATTTCATGTGTGAAAAGTCAAAGGGCTCTTTATGCACCTTGAATCTTGAGCTAAGTTGTTATGATCTTGCATGCAACTTTTGATCTTATTTAGTTATATTTTTTTTGTATTTAATTAAATTATATTATAATTTAGTTAATATTAAATTTAAATATTATTTACCTCCACTTTCATCTTGATTTTATTGGAATTATCTTGACTTCACACTTGGAGTTCAACTTTACTTATCTTGACTTGCAATTTACATGCAACTTGACTTGAAGAAATTTCTAAATTTAGCCTAAATGGGGTTGTATTAATATAATGATTGCATGATGATTTTATACTGATTATTTTTAATTAAAATATGGACTCAAATATTTACCAAAACTCAAACTCAACTTCTCCATTTTTAAATGTTTTGAACTCCACTATCTTGACTTGTGATTTTGACAAGCTTCTTGAATGCACTATGAGAGCCAAAAAATTTATGGATATTCAAAATTATAATATATAAGGAGAAAAAATATTATTTAAAAATAATAAACATGGTGTAATATACATTAAAACAAAATTTTAGCTCTAAATTTCATGTATAACTTTAAAAAACACCATTTTATGCTCTCATATGCTCTCTTATTCACAAGAAACCCTGATCTGGATTAGGGGGTATAAAATGAGTTCAAAGCCTGAAAAAAAACTAATAATATTATTTTTGTATACCTATAAAATTTTGAAAATTTCCAAAATTCTTCACCAAACTCCCTAAGAAAAATTCATAAAAAGTGCCTGGTTACTGCCCTGAGGATGACCTAGAGATGTTTTTCAATGAGATAAGCCCATGTTTAATTGGTTTTAATTACATGATAATTTATTTATACTTTTAAATGAATTTTTAACACTTTAAAATCAGTTTTTTACATTGGATGGACTTGAGATACCCATTTCCAACTCTGTTTATGAGCAAAAAAGTGAAGAAACTTTCATTCCCATCATGACTAGACTTGTATATTAGAATTTTATCTCTCCTAAAGTATATTAAAATTTTTTAAAACATTAAATTACCAAGAAAAAACTACCATATAAAATTTCAATAGTTTTAATTTAATAAAACTCAAATTATACACTTTTTGGTGTTGACTAGCTTGCTCAATTTCTTTTCTGAACACCTGCAAGTCTATGTTTTGCCATTTTCTTGAGTTTTATGAGGTATAAATACCTAATAATTTTTTAATTATGACATTTAATAACCCAAATTTTCATTATAATAATTGTATGTACTCAAACAATCACTTAGATCTCTCAAAAATTACCTTTTTTGAGTATCTCTTGCTTGCTTAAAACCCTAATGCTTGATACATTTTCAATGAAATTTTTATTTATTAATGTGTATAAATGTATTATATTACCAATAAAATCTCAAAAAAACTTTATTTTTTAATTAATAACTCAAAAATGCAAACATACTGCTTAAAATCAAGTAAATGAGGGTTTAAGACGGGTTTTAGAGCACCTATTTTTTTAATGATTGTTCATAAAGTTAAGCTACTATAACTTGAAACAAATACATGTGAAGTTTAGAGGAAAATGGTGAAATTAGTAAATTATTAGAGAGGAAAGAATCAATAAATATATTTAAAACACTCTTAAGGAAGATAAATGGATTTTTGTGTTTTTTAATGTTTTTAATTAGAGGTAAATGTATTTTATGTAGATAGGTATAATTGACATTATGGTAATGTGTTATGATTGCAAGAGGTATTTTTAGTACTTACAACATGGGAGTAGAGACCTATACTACTTGAATGGATATCAAAATTCACCGAGTATGAATTTGGAGTATTAGAGGCTACGGGGTTTTCATATATTGTGTAAATGGCTGAGATCTATGTAGATAGGGATTTATTGATTATGCTCTCTAAAATAAATAGATAGTTTAGACTCATGTATGGCAAAAATAAATAGATAGTTTAGACTCAAGACCATGTAAGAAAGGATAAAAATGACATAAACACTAAGTGTAACATCCTAAATGATAAAATTGACAAGGTCTACATAATACTATCAAATTCCAATCAATATACTCACTCTTGAGAGGATTTTAATTATTAATCCAAAAGTAAAATCACATAAAAAGTAGGGTTTTTAGGCCCACTCTTCTCTTAATATTTTTTGCTATGACATGGAACTTTTGGCTACCCTCATTGCATCAATAATATGTCCATGGGAAGTGGGGCTATTATAAACTATCAAATTTCACTCATTTCTAGATGGTCTGAAGTGTGGCTAACACAAGAGATGCTCATGTCAATTGGATCCATGTCAACTAGATTGTTTTGAAAAGGTCTTGTCCTTTTCAAAACCACTACATCCATCACTTTCTTAGTGTAGTATGATGTTCAAGTTTATCATATGTTTTGAGGGTATAAATCATTAATAGAGGTAGTTTAATCACTCAAACTACTATCCCAATGATTCACCAACTCAATTTATATACCCCATCTTAGAATGGGATTGAAACAATGGTAGGAGATGAATTCCCAGGTCAATGCTTCCCTAAACAACCTATTAGGAGGTGATGAACTCTCATTCACAAGCCAAAATGCATGAGAAATAAAGACAAGTGAAAAGACTTTAGGGTCACTCAAACCATATGGATTTTGGGAGTGCCTTAGTGACTTTATTTTCACATTTCAAACTAAAGTAACCAAGGCAAATAAAGAGCGATTTTGGTCACCCGAGTTCCCTAAAGGGGATGGGAGGAGAACATACATATGTTACTCATTTTTCTAAAACAAACAAATTTCAACAAATAAAAATAGAATGAACATATCTTAGGAGCATGAAACTAAGTGTGAAAGTTCATTTTTATCACCAAAAAGAATTGTGTAGTTAAGTTTGATCTTCTTGGCATTTATTGGTTAACAAACTTTGTAAAACTTAAAAAAAAACTAAGGCATAAAAAGAACTAAGTTTATTTTAAATACTATAGACAAAGTGTGCAAGATTTAATCATGTTCAAAATTTGATTTTACCACCTTAGGACCTATAATTTTTTATAGGGTTTGCCTACTTAGAATCCCAAAATTGAATGAGAAAATAATTTTTAAAAATGAGCTCTCGAGTTTCTATGTTTTTATCATAGAGATATTGATGTTGATCCATGTAGGGATCAATGCTAGTCTATAAAGATCAACATCAGTTGATCCAATAGGGACCAAAGTTAGTCAGTAGAGATCAACATTAGTTTCCTATAAAAACACAAAAAAAATAATATGGTTTGATAAAAAAATGTTAGCAAAACAAACCTAAGTATCAAATATCCCTCTGAATCTTGCAAGAAAATGATTAAACAAAAAATGTGTAGGTTCTAAAACACAAAATAAAGATCAAAAAATTCAATAAAAACTTGTGTTATTTATGTTTCTACCATGATCTATTCTTCACTTAGGGGTTGATGTTGGTTCTGGGAGAATCGACATTGATATTGTAAAATCGATGTCAGTCTATGTGTAACCTGTGTGTTGCTAAAAAAATAGAATTACGTGAAAAATGAAGTTTAAATTTAAATTTTGAATATTTTTAAGCATCCATTAGAAAAACTAAAAGTTTTATATTAATCTCCTTGGTTGTATGTGATGATTTAAATCCCATTGGGTGTGCTATTCATGATCAAGGAATCCAAAAAGGGAGGTTAGTATAGTGTTAGTTAAAGTAATAAAACTCAAATAAACACACTAAAAATTACACTCCTAGCCTAGATAATAGGGAGAAATTAGTAACAAATACTAAACTAAATGAAAACAAAAACATAAAAAAAACAAATATTTTACCTTCCTTGGGAGCTCCAAATGCTTTGTTAAATGGCTTGTTTGGCTTGTGCATCAAGAAGTCTTTGACAATGGAGATTACTTGGTTCCTTCTCTCCTTGGCACTTTAGATTTGATGTTTTCTAGTTTAATAATTGGGAATTATAACATTACTTTCATGAGTTCTATGGAGAAAATCCTACATAATAACTCTACAATATCTAAGCTTAGAAATGAAGAGGTATGGCCTTGTATTTATTGCCTAAGGAATTAACTCTCACCCAAGGTGAGTCCACATTGAGTTAAGGCTTAGAATGGGTTAAAACTAAACCTAGGTGAGTTAAAATTAACTCCAGTAAAGTTAAAATTAACTCCAGTAGAGTTAATAGTTGTCAAGTAATTATGATATGTAATTACTAGGCATGGTTCTCAAATTAGATATTTTAGGATATTTTCAAAGAGCTTCATAACTCATAAAGGCAATGATAAAGGCTAAGATATTTTGAATTTTTGAATTTTCTTTTTTAGATATACATTAATTTCAAATGAATAATTAAACTAGGCATTTAATATTGTTTAATTTTTAATTGATTTTGATTAGCCTTTTAGCTCTCTTAAGATTTGGTTTAAGTGTGCCTGTGCCCCACTTAATAGGTCCATACGCCAAATTGACATTATGATGCCACAAGGTGATTATGGATGAATCCATGAGAGGTTATTATTGCATACATTATGATAAACTAATTAGGTATGTCTCAACATGATTCTAAGCTTTGAAAAATGATTCTCAAGAAAATTTGGGACATTCAATGATTCTTAGACTTAATTTGCAATGGTTGCTAAGAATGAGTCTGAAGTTCAGTTGAAATCTATTTGTGGCTATTGACCATTTTGTGAATCTAACATACTAAAATTCCCTCCCTTTTTACCTTGAAACCTTATTCTTCATGACCTTTTGCCATGAAATTAGGTCTTAACCTTTAAAAATCAAGGAACAGTTTCTTTTGTATAGGTGCATGTGTTGTCTCATCAAACATTGGTCTTTTCCAACACTCACAAAGTAAATCAGGTTCTTCAAAAAACATTACTTTTAAGATATACAAGTAATAAGTAGGATCATTTGACAAACCTAAAAGGGTCTATGGCCAGTTCTAGTGCAAGTCAGGTTTTGCAGAGTACTTGCCAATTTTCATGAGTAAAAGCTGAAGAGAAACGTGATAAGGGTCAGAGCATTTCAATTTAGGTTTCATGAGTTGGAGTCATTCAAAAACCTAAAAGGGTAAGGAAGAAGCAATCAGGTTTTTGAGACGTCTTTACTTCAAAGATTTTTGAGTAGGTCCTTTAAAAGAGCCTGAATTAGTCTTAGACATTTCTTAAGACAAATATTTTTCAATGGAGGGCACCTGGGCATTCTATAGGGTCATTTAAAATTTCCCTAAAGGGTATGTGCCCTTGTGAGGGGTACTTCAAAGATGAAATAGACCTTTACAAAACTCCTGAAGGGTATGTTTGAAGGTAGAATGGACCTTGCAGAGGGATTTTCATTGATGTGAGGACTGATATAAAAGTTTTAAAGGGTGCACCTTTGGCTTAAAATGTCCTTGAAGAGGGAAATAATTTGAAGAAAATGGGCACAAATAAGAAGCCTAAAGGGTACTTTCCCTTTGAGAGAAGTGACAAGCAGAAGGAGTTTTCATTCGGATAAAATGTCTGAGAAAAATTGAACAAAGCAAGACAAGGTCAAATTCCTTCAAAAAATATGTTTGAGGAAATTTGATGGTCATAGAAATCTTGAAGGCCGACAATGCAAAGAAGCAATCTAAGAAGGCAAGGAAAAAGTAAAGGCCTAAGGAGTAGAAACCCAACAAGAACTCAAAGGCCTGAATGAGTAAAGACAAAATAAGAGAAACCAAGGCAAAGGATAAGTCAAAAGAAAGAGATAAAACATGGGCAAAGACAAAGTAGAAAAGACAAAACTCAAAATAATTCCAGATATTGACAAAGACAAAGGGTAGAATTAAGGACCAATAAAAACAAGACAAGTGGCATAAAAACTTAATAAAAGGAGATAATACATTTATGTAGAATATATCTACTAAAAACCAATAAAATAGATTGGTTTTTGAACTATAGAGACCAAAATCTTGTATTTTCATGCTTCACCATTAATGTGCATCCAAGTCACGTCTAGGTATTGAAGAGAGTATAGTCAATCAAAACAACTCAAAATGGCCTTGTCAGTTGCTGGGGATGGTCTCCTATGCTTTTGTAGCCTAAGGATAGTAGAAACAATGGTTTGGATAGCCTAAAGTATGGCTCCCATAGGCAGTTCAAAGAAAATGTCTGTAGCATGGTCTTTTAGTCTCCATAGAAGTGTTTAATTTAGCATGGGTTTCCATTCCTTGATTTTTTAGCTATCTTATTTCTATTTCTCTATATATTTTATAACTTATCATTTCAAAAAAGATCTCTCAGCTTGTAAGGCAAAGCCTTGCAAGAATTTACCTTGAATCAGACATAACATTTTACCTCAATTTGAGTTTACACTTTTTCATATGTCTATGGTTTTAATCTTGTGTCAAGTAATTTTCTTTCATGCTTTCACAATTTGAATTCAACATATATAGTGTATTGTAAGTTCTTCTCTTGCAGGTCAACAAGAAGTGTCTAAAATAGAGTATAGGTGCATGTGAATAGGCTGTCCATAGTGTGTCTTAGAACACCTCTAGAGTTCTTCCTCCCTGTATCTCCATATTAAAACACTGATGTAGGAAAGGTTTTAATTTGAATGAAGTGTATGCTTGCTTGTCTCTGGTGTAAAGTGTATGTCAAAGATGAGTAGACCAAACACTTTGGTGCATCACCACTTTAGTGTAGGTTATAATTTTAGTATTTCTCTCCCTTTTCATGCCCCTCATTTTTAACAAGAGGAAATCTAGTGCCTCAAGGTGCATCAAGGAGAGCTAGCCCCTAATCTAGAGGTTTATCCCTTACATTTGTAACCCACAACAAGAGGGATGTCTCCATTGTGTCATGTGGATGAAGAGAGATGAGCCTCCCTTCAAAGGGTGTAATCCACTACATCAACAATGGCCAGTTTTAGATGTCTACAAAATTTATTTGGAGGTTGGTTTTTAAATTTAACATTTTTTTGATTCAAAAAAGGGTTAGGATTAGTGTTATGACTAATATTGTTGGATTTGTATTAGTGTTGAAACTAAGATTTGTTGGATTTGGATTAGTGTTAAAATCAAGGTTTGTTGGATGTAGATTACTTGTAAAGTGAATGTTGGGATTTAGTTGATTTGGGTTTGTGTTAAAGTTAAAGTCTGTTGGTGGAGGATTGGTGTTAAAGTTTTTGGGATTTGGGTTAGATTTGTATTCAAAGTTAGATTGGTTAAACAAGTTGGTATTAAAATGATGTGGATTCATGTTATAGTTCAGGTTAGATGGGTTAGAGTCATGTTTAAGTTAGAATTGACTTGATTTGGTTTTGGTTCGGGTTATAGCTAGGATTTGTGTTTAAATTGTTTGGGTTAAGGTTTGCATTAAAGTTGGGATTACTTGAACTAGATAGGTTTAAGTTTTTGGTTTGGATATGAGCTAGTCATATGGTTGATATGGATTCTAGGGTTTGGATTAAAGTTAAAGGAAGGGTTTATATTGGATTTGAAGTTAGTTTTGGTTGGATTTAGATTGGGTGGAACTGATCCAAGAATATTGGGATGAGAAAATTGATTTGGTAAACCACTATTTAAAATAAGATTATTGAGCATAATTTAATTAATGTTCAAACTTGGATTAGATGGTTGGATTGGTGAGTTATAATGATGAGTCAAGATTTGATCGTGATTTGGATTGGTAATGATTAATGAGTCTTAGAGACTCTAATTTGGGTTGATTTATGAGTTTCAATGAATATTCAAAATTGAATTGATTTGATCATGGGCTTACAAACTCAAATTCAAATTTGGTGTGATTAAATTTGGATTGTTTAAATGCAAATGCATATTCATGTTTGGATTGGTTTGTTACATGATTAGCAAACTTGAATGAATATTCAAGTTTTGGGTGGTTGGATTGATGATTGGTGAGTTTGAATGCATGTTCTAACTTAGATTGGTTGGGTAAATATGTGAAGGTAAATTAGGATTAAAAATTACATTAATATTATCAAAATTATTATTTTTTTGATGATATTGAAAATGTATAATCTTTTGAATACCATGGTGTCCATGTATTTTCGTAGAAAATCCATGACTTGCTTGGGATGATTCCTCATGTAGGATAATTTTACATTTTATATGAAATAATTTGGGATTAGGATTTGAGGATCCTAAAAGGTTATTTCTACCCTCTAAATATCCTTGAGTGGTAGATTGATCATGAGTGAAAGGTGAAGGCTCTTTACTTACAATCAAGTATTGCACATCAAATTCAGGTTGGAATTTTGCTCATAAGCCCAAAGATTGAAGCAAGACTTCATTTTTTTTTTATATAATGTATTGGTTAAATAAGGGAGGAGGTTGGATATCTTTGGGGATACCCTCATCTTAGTAAGCCACTCTTTCTTGTTCAATGATTTCATCTATTTCTACATGATACTTTTGGCCTACAAATTGAAAAGGGTCATTACCAAATGGTGTAACCCTTACATTAATATTATTAAGAATGGATATTTTATTAGTGATAGGTGACATGGATATGGATAAAAACATTTACTAAAATAAATAAAAAAATTAAACTAAGAACAATAACTAAAATGATTGAAAAAATTTGATTTTAACTAATTACTTTTGATTTTTTGGAAAAGTTTTATTTTAATATGTTTTGATAGATTTAAAAATAAAAATAAAATTTATTTTCACTCAAGTATAATTTATCACGTGGAAAATAAAAAAGAAAAAAAAAATTAAAATACTACTTTAAATAATCAAGTAATTACACAAAAAGGTGAAAATCTAGGATTAAGGTTGTGAATAAAGTTTGGGCCTTTCAATGTCACTTAGTTATCCATGCTATCATTTTTAACCTAATATTTTAAGGCACTATGATAGATAAAAAGTAAAAAATAAACAAAATCCTACTTTAAATAATCAAGCAATTACACAAAAGGTGAAAATCTAGGATTAAGGTTGTGAACAATGTTTAGGCCTTTCAATGTCACTTACTTATCCATGCTTTCAGTTGTGAAATAATATTTTAAGGAAATAACCATGGAGAATCTTGATATTCCCATGTCCCACTGATTCTAGTTTCAAGGATGTGTGGAAGGTAACATTTCAGTGTTAATTGCTAACTGGTGTGCCAAAGTTAAACAAAAAATAGGCTTTCCTAGGCCTAATGTTTTCAAAACCTTATCTAAAGGGGATTCCTATGATGTAAATTTTGGTATGTTGAGGGCCAATTATATGGAAGAAACTAATTAAGTATATTCACACTATTGGGTCTTGTCCCAACATGCCCAACATAATCTTAGGGGTCTCAATGTGTTGACAATTGATAAAATTGTATTTCAAGGCAATTATTGAAACATTGGGTATTGGATCATGAAATTACCTCAAATCATAATTTTATTAAAACATACAACCAATTATGACATTAAAACATTTAGATCTCAATTTATATACCCCGATGATACATGGGGTTTGACTTACTACATAGTGGTGAAATCCATGGTCAATAGAGCCCCTAGAAAAAGAAATAAAAAGTTAATGCTTGTTTCTAATTTATAAGTATCATCACCAAGGTGATACCAAGGAAAGAGCATATACAAACACAACTTGGATAGCACAAAACTTATGAAATTTATTTTTATTCCAGAGTATTGTCACCAATGTGATGCTAAGGGAAAAACAAACATAATTTTACAACACAAATAAAATGCTGGAAAAAAAATGAATTAACTCCAAGAAATCAAGTGTGAGTTAATTACTAGAACTAAAAATGAAATAAAAATGTTAGTAGTAAAAATAGAAATATTTTGGCTTTTGTTTTAGGCTTTTTATAAAATTTCTTTGATTAGTGTCTTGCAAACAATTTCTTACAAAGTTTGTTTTGGCTTAGATTCAAGGAAACCTACAAAGTAAGAAAAAACACAAAAATAAGAGAAAAACAAACCTCTATTACAAATTCACAATAAATAAAAAATGCAAAATTGTCATTGGATAGGCACATAAAATAGATAAAAAACAAAAAATATACATAAATGAATTCATAGTTTTATAACAATTTTTCAAGGATACTCACCAAATTCATAGTCACCATCATGCTCCCATCACTCATCTATGACCTATGTTGGGTTATGCGGTCCATAATATTAATAACCAAAAGGGTAGGTCATCGTATTATAGCCAACATTCTACCCCCCTCTCAAAACAAATTTGGATAATCATGGGAAAAATAATCCTATATTTAATCATGAATATTTTCACAAGGTTTACAAGGATATAATGACATCTTTGCACACATCAATTGATGGAAATATTCCTCCATGTAAAATAATATATCTACCAAATATTCCTAAATTTCCAAATAATTCACTCATAGTGGATGATAATAAATCAAAATTTCCAAGTTTTTATTGTGAAACTTTTCAAAATATTCATAAAAATATCATGGCTTCCTTGTAACTCCCAAAAAATGCACTATTAAGAAAATTTATCACATTTCCAAAAGATTCATACTTATCAAAGGTTCCAAAACTCTTAATTATTATACCATTACCAAAGTTTTCAAATGAGGTACCATTACCAAGTATGCCAAAAAATTTACATGACAAACCTTTACCAAAGGTTCTTGAATTTCCAAATGATGCACCATCACCAAGAATCCCAAAAAATTCAATTTATGGTCAATTACTAGAATCTCCAAACGTTTCAAGTGATGAAAAATATCAAATAAAATGCTCATAATTATGTGACATCCATTGTTCCAAATAAATGATGGATTACACCCAATGATTACATCTTTGTAGACTTCAAAAATTCCTGCTACTTATCTTAAGTCTATGGTGAGTACTATAAGATATCTCCAAAGATAGGTTTCACTTCTCAAAGTACAAATGCCATCTTACAATGTTACTACTAGTGATGGCATTATCCAAAATCAACCTCTTTCAAAATGTGTATTTTGAATATCCTTATCCATAATTTTTTATCATGCCAATATTACCTTCATTTTTTGGCCATGAAGATCCTTCCAAACATATAATTAAATATGCACATTATTTTAATTTTTTTGATAAATATGAGAGAATATTATTAAAATCATTTCATAGGAACCTTACATGGATATTGTGATTGGTTATAGATTTTAACAAATAGTTATTTAACTACATTCCAACAATTCAAATATGTTTTTCATAGAATTTTAATACAGACAATTTGTTAGAATTTACATTGGAATATTTTCAAAATTTCAAACAACATGATGATGAATCTCATCAAGATTATGTTATTCGATTAAAAAATGCATCATATTCCTTAACATATCAACCTTCATATTTGGAACTATAATTCTTATATACTATAGGTCTTATTCCTCTACTAAATGAAAGGGCATTATATAAATTTTATACCTAATTTACCCACCTAAACATGGATTTACATAGATATGATTGCTTCCTAATCAAACATAACAAATAATTAAAACTATCTACTAAAAATTACAAATACTTTGCTCATGATACATATGATGGGAATGAATTACCAAGTGAATATAATGAACAAACATGTGGCATTCAAAATATTTATATGACACCTTTGAAAAATTTACTCAATATAGGACCAATACTAGATCGACATACTCCAAAACCACTTCAAATTGAACTAAGAATCAAACATCCTCGCCAAATGAATTTAAAAATTATGCTATTCATGGGTGGAGCTTATTTTCACCATAACCATATTGATCTTATAGAGAAATAAATGTTTTGTATTGAAATTAACTTGGCATAACTTGGTTATACCATAAAATACTTAAATCATAAAGGAAGTTGTAAAAAATCATTAAGATACATAATATTTCCAATAGCTTGTGATCCATGTGTTCTCCAAATTAAAGTATGGGTAATACCCCAATACAACTCAAATGTTTTTTACACTAGGTACATTTTGGCTATACCAAATGGAAGATAAAATATATCAAAATCAACAAGGTATTTAATTCCCCTAAAAGGGAATATTAGTCCACATACCACACAATGGTGATGGTAATTATACTAAGCAAGTAAAGGGAGAATAAGATCATTCTATTAACCTTTTTCACTCAAAACTCTCAAATAATAAAAAATGGATCTATTCTATGCATATCAACCAAAACAAATAAAAAAGTCTCAAAAATATAAAAATCAAATATTTAATAAAATACATAAACATTCAAATAAATTCAAAAATACAAAAATAATCAACATTCCCATGATTTAGTGGCTCTTTAGCAGCTATGATGTTTTGTGTATGTTAGTAGATGATATATCATTTCATTTATATACACACATATGTTTCACACATCTTTGAGTGTGATAAAGGCATACCCAAGTATATGATATATGCACTTACATATGTTATACTTCTCCTCTACCCTCATCATATATTACATTAGGGGAATATGTTTATTTGATCATGATTGATACAAGTTACAAATCCTTTGTGATAATTTCTACATTATCATTTTTTATTTTATATATTAAGTCTTACACATGTCTATATCCATGATCATATTTTTCATAGTGTACTTGATATAATATGATATATAATGTTTTTTACTAACACATATATGCAAGGACTAGTAGGATATGCTTATGTTGGTTAATCAATATTCATTTTTGTTTCAATTCCTTGAGTGTACTCCATTTATTTTTATTGTCTCATATATGTAAAATTTTAATATGGTCCTTAATTTTTGGCTCATGTGCTATTGTATATTAATTGGGAATTTGAATATGTCATTTTATACTAGTTGGGAATTTAAATATGTCATCCCTTTTGATTATGTAGCATTTAATCCTGCCCCTTACATATAGTATCATTGGACCATTATTTTGTATTACATTGAGTTATTTTGTGTGTGTGATTATTTTTTATGATCTTTTACTATTACACTCTAGACATTATTATGATCCATATCATGCACCTTAGGACTTGATGTGATCACATACTATGAGAATTACTGTTATATCTACCTAGAAATGTTATCCATATATTTTACATTATTCATAAAAATAATATATATTTACCTTATATTTTTGAGGTAAGTTACATACCATATTATATTCACCTCACCTCAAAAGTGAGGTAGGGCATATTAGTCAAGGCATGCCATAGAAGAATGACCTCCACATTTTCATAGTTTTTATATTTTAGTTGGGCATGTCATAACTACATGACATTTAAACTTACATAATTTCTCAATATCTATATATTTTAGTGGGGGCATGTCATAAATACATGACATCCACACTTGAATAATCTCCAATTCAATTTCATGATTCAGTTATACACTTGGGTCAAAATCCTATAAATTACACTGATTCGCAATAGATCTATTTTTTTTATATTTATGATAAAATAATTTAGTGAGATAATTATAGGTGCATAAGACATGTTATTTCATCAAAATTTTAAAACTTACCAATTATATTATTCACCAAGATGCACCAATTACACCAAGATATACTATTATTGATCCTTTTCTACTATAGTGATTGGTTCATTTTATATGTTGAAGTGATTAAATAATTTAACCTCACCATATTTATAGTTTAGAGTGATTAAATCATATAATATCATCATATTTATAGGATGAGTTGATTAAATTAATTACCCTAATCAAATTACATATTCATACTTGATTTGTATGATTGATATTTAGTGATCTAAGTGGCCATGTCACAACTCATCCTTGCACTAGATTGGGGACATAATACATTAAAATATCCATATATAATTCTCAAAGTTTTAGTAGTGAAACTATTTTAGCTCATATTATTCATAAGGAATTATCTCTACCAAGTCAAATCATCAAGAGGAAACAAGGTTGCATTGACACATAATTGTTCTCGTGTTTCACTTAAATTTTGCTTTATTTTCTTTGAAGAATGTTGTAAAACTTGAAAGAAGGGTGAAGTTAGTAGAACTTGGATTTAGTTTGCACTCCATGATCCAAATGATTATAGATAATACTCTTTGGATTGAGAGAAATGAATTGTAGAAAAGAAATCACTAAATAAATGGTTGATTAGTTAGATAGTACGGTGGACTACCTAGAAAGCTAGATCCAAGAAGCATAAACTTCTTTTGAGGCTATCAATCCACACTTTTAAATAATCAAGTTCTAAAAATGAAAGACAAATTACTTACATAGATAATAGAGGCAATAAAATAAAATAAAATAAGTTCATGAAAGAGATGAATTTGACTAATTATAACAATAAAGGATTAAATATTAATGTTAAATGAATCAGGCATGGTTTTAGAAAGTAGAGTGATGATCTATGCTTAGGCAGAAATTCAAAAAGTGGGATTTGGTTGGGGTTTTATAGGTGAAAATTATTTTTTATTGAAACTATCACATAGTGACCATTAATGGTTCAGTGAGACCATCAGTGGTTAGGGTGACCATCAATGGTTGGGTAACTGTCAGTGGTTAGGACAAACCATTGATGATCAAGGTGATCATCTATGATTATTGTGGGTTTTAGTTTGGTTTAAGAGGATAGCTAATGAGGTTACATAATGGATTTTAGAATGTGGGATGGAATATACAATAGAGAAACCAATTACTAAATCTAATAAATGAAAGATGCTTAACTCATTGGTCTAAAGAATGTGGAGGTAATTGGTTGAAAAACTTATTGGTGGATTCTAGAGCAATCTTGATAGAGTAATGGTGTCTTGGCTATGATTGATTAATTACAAAACTTCATATATCTAACTTGGTTACTAAAATAATACTTGTAAAATAAGTTTTGATACAAAAATCTCTGATAATTATTGATGATCTCTGATAATTGTTTCCCTTTTGGTTCTTGATTTCTCTTGACTCTAACTACATTTCACCTCCTTCGCCTCTCTTTTATATAAGGAAGGGAGAGATGGAACAATAACTTCAACAAGATGTTTAATAGGGTATCTAAATTTAATTTTAACATTAATTGATTTGCATATGAATCAAATAAACTAAATATAAAAAATCAAGCTTTAGTTAGCTGGAGTTAACCTTTAGTGTGGTTAGAAGGATGAACATCAATGATTAGGCCTAACTATCGATGGTTAGGGGTTGAATATTAGTGGTCGATAGGTTAAAGGTTAGAATGGTCAAAGTTTAGTCATTTTACCTTAGGTTTGGTGGTTGAGGTTTGTCAAGTGGTCTCGAGGGGGTCCAAGAGTGGTATAAGGGTTAGTTTGACATCTATAACCATCGTGTATATTTTTTTAGGGTCTACATTTACCCCTTTTTGTTATGTAGTTTGTATCAACAAGCTAAAAGATAAAAATGGATTGTGGGTCAAAGGTTAGATGCCCCAAGTATGGGAGAAGGTGTTCCACCTCAAACCAAGAATTGATGAGGTAAAATAGAGTCAGGTGTGGGTTTGATAAGTGGATAAGTGGATGAAAAAATTGATGATAGGCTGGGTACTGAAGCAAAAACATGTGCACAAAGTATGACTAAGTGTGATAGCCAAGATCATGCATTGAATAAGTTTTCATAGTTTAAGTAGTAAGGTAAAAATAAGGTCAACACTAGAAATACAAGTGACAAGTAGACCATGTGACCATATTTAGACATGGTAGTTGTGTTACACTTATAAACATAAGTCTCTTAGACAAGGTCATTTTTATCAGAGGTATCCAAGGTAGGAAGTGATCCTAGGAAGACACAAAATAGGTTGGTGTGTAAAAGGTAGTGAAAATTTAAAATGTTCAATCATGGACATTTAGTTGGTGTAGTCAAAAGGACTAAAGTAAGGTCATTGTAAAACATGCAAAAGTTTAGTGAAAATGACCATGATGAGGTTACATGGTTGGTGGCCAAGGTGGTGGAGAAGGTAATCTCCACTAGTAAGTAGTTAGATTGGTTTTGGTGATGAAATTTTGTTTGAAAACATATGGGTGGGAGGATAAAACCCTAAATTAATCAACCATCGATGATCATCGATGATCACCTAGACTGTCAATGGTTAGATGTTAGACCTAAATGGGTGATAGTAAAAAGGCCGCCATGGGTTCATTATGTTCATTTGGCCTTTGTAACTCTAATGACTAGCTTGTGACTTGAGCAAGAAAATGGTGGTGGTTTGATAGTGTTGGTTGAGTGATTGAGTGAGGTATTTGTTGAGTTGATCGAGTGATCGACGATGTAGAGGGGATTAGGGAGAGTGTGAGATTAGGTGGTGGATCCTAGGGTACCTCCATAATGATGGTAAAGGAATGAGGTAGGGTTTTAAATTGAATTGATAGTTAGATTCAAATTGGAAAATGAATGTTTTTTAAATTCATTTGTTGTTTAGTTGTGGGTGGGTATTGACCTAGGGCTAATGTTGACATGATGACACTAGGTCAATGGGCCACATATATAGGTAGCTAGGTAGGTTCAAGAGGGTAGGATATAGGAGCAAGTGGTGCCCCAAGGGCTTAGATTTGTTAAGAGACATTATGTTTTTGATGTACCATATGATTTTGATATTGGCATGTGATCTAATGTAGTGAGATGTATAGATATTTTAAGAGATATGTACATGATTGTATATATGATCAATATTTTGATGTGTGTGTGTGTGTGTGTGTGTGTGTGTGTGTGTGTGTGTGTGTGTGTGTGTGTGTGTGTGTGTGTGTGTGTGTGTGTGTGTGTGTGTGTGTGTGTGTGTGTGTGTGTGATCATGGTTTATGATTTATTACACAAGGTTATGATGTTTTTCATTCTTATTTAGGATATGATGTTTACATGGTTATGTTCATGATGGTTTATGTAGACTCACCTAGGTAGGCATGTGATGTTATGGCTCTTTTAATTTATGTTCATGATGGAATCGATATTGATAGACATTGTTTATGTGATTATGATGTTTATGAATGTAATAATTGACTTCATGTATAATATGATCATGTTTATGATATTGATATGATTATGGTTATGGCTACTCATTATGCTTGGGTAGACATGGTTATGATGTGCTTATTGTTATGGTTATGGATGATTATGATGATGATTAAATTTATTCTAAAATTATATTCTTCTTCCTCTAGATTTATACATGTGGTGGATAATCATTTGTGAATGACTCATTTATTTGTGATGTATGATTAAACTATGGTAGATGTGATAGATGGTTAGTTGATGTGATTGATCACTAGACGATGTTATGATTAGGTTCATGATAATGGTTTATGGATTTGATGTTACTTGATCATGGTTCTTGATTATTATGTTAATGATGTTGGTTTTGTTTATTATTTGGTTATGGATATTATTATTTGATTAAAAAACATAGTCTAATATTAAAAACACATAGAGTAGGCTTGATAACAAAACTAAATGTGAGAAAGATAGGATAATCGAGAGATAAATGTTGTAATTAATGTATCAATAAGCATGAGAGAATAAAAATAAGGCTTGATGCTTCTTTTTGACAAAGACTAAAAAAAACCAAAGTTAGATTAGCTTAAAGAACATAAACCCTTTGAATGCTTTGCATGTTGGTTAAAAAAGTGTCTTGATCACATATTGTCAAGTAAGCTCAAAATCCCTTGTTTATAGAGTATATAAAGGGGAAATTGATGATGGTGTAACCTTCTTGTGAGACTAGCATTCCTTTTCTAAAGGTTACCAAAGAGCTAGTATAAACAAGTCCATGTCATATAATGTGTAGACTGATCGATGCAGGAAGTCTAATTATGAAAGATGATTGTGGCTTCCAAATTGTATTTGTATTTTCAAATTTTGATAATGGGTATATTGATATTTTTTTTGTTTTTTGGAGATGTTGGGGAAGATGATCGATGTGGAGAGATTCCAATAAATTTATATGCTTTTTAAAAATTCTTTACTCAACCATACTTCAAGGGAGTGGTCTAAGTTTGTGTTCTTTGTTTAAGGATATTGATAGCTATCCTTCAAGGGAGTAGTCTACCTAATATTGAGCAATTTTGATATGTTTATGCAACTATCCTTCAAGAGAGCAATTTTTAAATGGTAAGAATGTCCCCTAATTTTCTTTTGATGATTGTTTTGATTTGTTTGATCTTGATGACATAGACTTACTTATATAGGCTTAGAAGCTGACCTTTATGAATGTAAGACTTAAAACATAATAAGGTTAGTGATTGGTGGAAGAGGTTTAAGAGAAAATGACCATGAGAATTAATCCTATAAGGGACAAAAATTACCATGATAAATATTCCATGGGTAGAGCTATGGTACCCATGTTCAATATTAGGCAAAGACTATAATGGATAATCACATGATTTAGTTGTAATTAGTTGTCCTTAAAAGAGGGAGATGAATGTGGGTGAAGTTAAGGGATGAGATTAATTTAGATAAAAAGGTGAGTTAATTCCCCTTTAACAAAATAAAGGATGTAGATGTGAAGCATTGAGGGGCTCAGCTTCTAGTTTCCCTTCAAGGGAGGATAACTGATAAGCTCCCAATCCATACTTGTGCTTTATGATATAAGGTTTGAGCCAATTTAAAGCAAACTTACTTCACTTGTTTTCCTCCATATTGGTGACATGTTGATTTTAATTTAGGATGAGGTCTCTTATATTTAATTATTTCACTTTAAGGTGTTTTTTATAAGCATGCTTTATTCATTCTTAATAGACATGAAGGTGGCTAAGTGCAACTAAATGATGCTTGTCAAGTAACTCAAGCTGGGATAAATGTTTTTGATGATAATCACTCTTAGAGATGAGATCTTGTAGGGATATATAAAGAGATGGAATTTGGACTTTGAGAGGAAAGATAGCCTCTACTCCAAACATAAGGGAGAAAGGGGAAGCAATCGTAGGGGTTTGAATGCTAGTATAATTGCCCATAAAGTGAAGGGGATGTGTAAATGCCAATCCCAACTAGATGCATTAACCATTTTAGTTAACATGTTATTGAGATTTTTGTTAGAGGATATTACCTATCTATTAGCTTGTGGATGATAGGGTGATGATACACATAACTTGATACAAAATTCATCACAAAGACCTTGGACTTATTTGTTTTTGAAAGATTTACCATTGTCGGTGATAATTTTATGAAGAATACCAAAATGATAGATGATGTGATGGTTGATAAAGTCAACAATATTTTCTAATTTTGTTAAGATAAGATGAATAGAATCTACCCATTTGTTAAAATATTTGGTCATAGTGATGATATAATGATGTTTCTATAAATAATGGGGGTTAATTTCACCAATAAGATCTAGACCCCATTGTGAGAAGGGATAGAAATATTTGGATAATTGAAGACTATGGCTAGGTGTGTGATGTAAATTAACATATTATTGAAATTTGACACACCTTTTCACATAATCACAACAATTTTGGTTAAGGGTGAGCCAATAATATCCAAGGTGAAGGATGCATTTAGTGATGGCTAGGCTACTAAAGTGTCCCCCATAGATCCCATCATGCATTTCCCTGATATCATGAGAAGATTTATGACTACATAGGAAACATAAGAGGATACCATAAAATCCATATTTATAAATAAAATTCCCCCCATTATGGTATAATGTGAGGTGATTTGAATAAACTCTCTTCAAGAATTCCTAAAAAGACCAAAAAGAATGATGGCAAGGTTGAAGTAGTCAAAGGTCTATTGATACCAAAGGTCGGGTTAGGTATCCTCGACATTGAAGATGGTGGGAGAGTATAATTTGACATAGGAGGATTGGGTAAGTTGATGGATAATGATATATATCTTAGAGTTAGAGGGTTTAGAGGGATTTGAGAAGCAAGGGAAACCATCCTATCAACAAACTTGTTCATAGATCATGAAGTGATTTGGATATGGTAGTGTTTAAATTATGCTAAGAGTACATCAACCATTTATTTATAATCTTTAAAAAAATCATTATTGAATTGATTAATCATGAGTTAAGAGTCACCAAAAATGTTGATCATAAGAACTCCTAAGGATAACATAGTTTGGATGCCTATTACTAGGGCTTCGTACTCAACCATATTGTTGGTACATTCAAAATGTAACTTGAAGGATAAAGGAAGAGGTTAACTATGAAAGGGGATAAGGATGATGTAAAATCCCCCACAAAATTGACACTTTTATATATCGAAGAACATGGTCACTTGATAGGTGAAGTCCGCCTGATAGAGGGTTGTGATGGCCTCATCTGAAAACTCAAGAGAAGGAGGTTGGTTGTATACTAATGGTATTTCAGATAATTAGTTGACAATGACTTTCCATTTAATTAAATTCTATTGATAGAAATCAAAGTCAAGCTTATCTAAAATAATGAGCCACTTGGCCATACATTGGTTTTGGTATGGGTTGGCATGTATATGCTTGAGTGGTTCGGTATTGGTTATGACATAGGTCTTGTGGTTGAAATGGTAGTGGAGAAGTTTGGTGGCCATGAAGACCAAGGCTAGGTAAAGTTTCTCAATATGGGTGTACCAAGTCTCATATTATATAAGCATATGACTAATATAGTAGATGGATTTCTCTTTATGCTTCTCATCTCTATAAGTCAACATTACCCCTCAGGAGTGGTTAGTGGTAGAAATATAAAGGTTAAAGGGTTTATATTACTTGGGAGGAATAAGGATGGGTGGATTTAAAAGGTAATCTTTAAGTGAAATAAAGGCATTCTAACATTTGTTGTTCCATTTAAAAGATACATCCTTCTTTAGAAGGTGGGGGAAAGGTTAGCATCGATCTAAGAGCTAAGAGTTAAAGTGAAAAATATATTAGAGCTTCCCCTGTAAGATATAGAGTTGCTTGAGGTGGGTGGGAGCATCCATGTCAAGGATTTATTTGATTTTGGTAGGATTGAATTTTATTCTCTAAAAAGAGATGATAAAGCCAAGGAGCTTTCCTAACAAGACCCTGAAGATACGCTTCTTAGGATTAAAGTAGACATGGTAATGGATGAGTCACTCAAATATAATCTTAAGAATGACCAAATGATCTTTATGAAATTTGGATTTCCAAAGAAAGTAATCAACATAGTCTTTTGTTATTTTGTGAATAAGGTCATGAAATATGTAGGTCATAACATGTTGGTAGGTTACACCAATGTTCTCTAGTCCAAAGGGCATTAACCTATAGTATAAGGTTCCCCATACGGTGATAAAGGAAATTTTGTGTTGATCTTTAGGGGAAATTAGGATCTGATTGTAACTTAAGAATCCATCCATAAGAGATAACATCTCATGGTCAGCTCTAAGATCAATAAACTAGTCAATGTTTGGTAAAGGAAGGTCATCCTTTAGGCAAGAAAGGTTAAGGTCATAAAATTCCACACAAATATAAAGTCCCCCTATGGCTTTGGTGATAGGTATGACATTTGAGACTCACTAGGGATAGTCAATGGGTTGAATGAAAATGATGGATATGATATGTTAAAGTTCTTTTTTGATGAGAAGGGATATGCGAGGGTGAATATGTTGAAGTTTTTGCTTAACTAGATTGGCATCATGGTTGGTGACTATATTATGGTTAGAGATGGAGGGATCAATTCCTAGAATGTCATTATAAGACTAAGCAAATGCTATGCTTTGGTCTTGTAAGGAGGAGGGGAAGTCTTGAAGCTCCTTAGAATTTAGTGATTGGCTAATTTTGATAACATTTGGGTTATCTAGAGTGCATAAGTTGATATCCATGGTGGGTTTATTCAACATGGTTAAAGTATTAGGGGGAGATATTTATGGATAGAAGAATCTTTTGTACCAAGATAGGTGAGAATAGAATCATCATCCTAACACCAAATGGTATTAATGGTAGGAGATTCATCTGTTACCATCTTAAGGTGAGTTAGAGGAGTGGCTATGGTTGCCCCATACTTTTAATAATTCAGGGTCTAAGGATAATCATGTTGATGAAAAAAAAGTTAGGGGGGATGATGTAATCCTCAACTATCAATGGTGGAGTGGATGGTTAGGATGGGATTTCCTCATTAATGACAGTAACAGGAGGTGGGTTAGTTTTCTATTTAGGTGTCATGAAACTAAAGCCATGCTTTTCATGAGTTTTTATTTGAAGCAACTCATATGGCTTGTGTTCATACCAACCTAAACCAAATCCCTTCCAAGCACACCTATAAAGGTATATCTAGGCAAACTCTAGTTTATATAGATAGGAGAAACTAGAGGTGAATGGTTGAGGTGAAAAAGGGTTGGAATAAGTGTCAAGGGGTTTACCAAATCCCTCATGGATGAAATTGGTTTGAAAATTTGAGGGACCAAAAGGAATAATGGTTCTAACATTGGGGTCATAGCCAGGTTGTTGGTCAAGATTTGCATACTCTTGAGGAGTAGGAAAAGTGTCTAGTGTTAAAAGGTGATACTCCCCCAATGAAAGATGCTAGAAGGTTTATTATAAAGGGTATATTATGGGGATTTGGGTATAAGGGATGAATGAGCTAGTGGAGATTTGGGTAGAAGGAATGAATGAACTAGTGGATGCTTCAGTGGTAGAAGGTGATGGGGATTCATATTTTACTTGTGAAGGTTTGTTGGATGGGGGAAGGAGAACATCATTAGGTTAGTACATCATGTTGCATGATGTAAAAGGACTTGGGTCTACTTGTATGGTAACAAATTGAACTTCACATTCAAATTTGATGCATTGGTGTAAGGTGGATGGAACACAACCCACGGAATGAATCCAAGGGTGTCACAAAAAAATGTTGTATAAGAAATAACCTTCTAATATGTATAAGATCTTAGGAAGTGTGCAGGGTCTTAAATGAATGTGAAGGATAACAATTTCTAGAGTCATGTCCATGGTATCATTGAATGATTGGAGTACCACTAAGGTTTTTGACGTAATTTTCTTGGGTAATTTGAGTTGGTTGTATGTGTGGGAAGAGATAATGTTGATGCTAGCTCCCCCATCAATCATAACCCTTTTTATGTGGGTTTGGTTTATGTATGTAGTAATGAAGAGGGGAGGATCTAGGTCATCTAGATGGATGGAGGGTATTTTTTAATCCTTGAAAGTAATAAGGTTGGAAAGTTGAAGAGCTCTGACAAAGGTTGCTAGAGGTTATGGGTCTTTTAGTTTGATATCTATGGATTGCCAAGACTCTATCATCACTTGGAAATGATGGGGTGAGGTATTGATAAGTTCATACAAACTCATCTTCACTAGTGTTTGGTGAAGTTATTTTAGAAATACTCATTGGATTGATTCATAAGGGTTTGATTGAGTAGGACCCAAGATGGATAACTTGGGTTTAGTTGAAGATAAAGGTGCTTGGTATTGGATAGGTGGTTGGGTGGTGGAAGAGGGATATATCCATGGAATGGATATATCCCTCTTATTTTCACTTATCCTTCAATTGAACCTATTATTGTGTGACCACATAGATGGTATGGATTTAGGAAAGAGTCACGATAGAGGATTAATTGGGTTTTACTTCACTCTGAGATGAGAGTAAAGGAGTAGGTGAGTGATGGTTAATAGTTCTTGGTTCCTAGATTAGTTTTGGGCTCATAAGAGGCTCATCTGATAATAAGTCATCTTCATTAGACAACCAATGGGCTAATACTTGGAGAGGTTTACAATTTTTTGTATCATGCCTAGGTGTCCTATGATACGAGCATATTAATTTGTCATTATACTAAGATAGTTTAGGATTGTGTGGGTTGAATGGTATGATAGGTGGTAAGGTTAAGAAATATTCTTACAATAACCTCTATAGGATGGTTGATTAAGAGTTGGGTAATGGAGGAAAAGGCATGGAGATCTTAGGTTTAGTAGTTGAGGTGGAAGCCCTTTTAGGAGTGGGTTTGATGGTCAGATATTTGGGTAAAGGAGTGTTCTTGGTGGATGGTTTTGGTATGGATTGATTGGAGGCAAAAGGTGTTGGGGTAGATGCCTAAGAAGTAGGTGGTTTAGTTATAGAAGGTTTGGTTAAAAAAAGGTGAGGATGAAATTAGGAGTGATGGTATAATCAAAAGTGGTGGTTGGATTTGGGTCTTGTCTAGGATGGTTGGTTTCCCTACTAATGTAGAAGGGTGAGGTCCCAAAATAGAAGGAAAAGTAGAAGGGGGAGGCAGAGTTTTGGTTTGTAGAATCATGGGTGTTTTCATCTTATTTTTTGTCTTAGTTCAGGTTTTTTTTGATAGGTTTGGTGAAGTTAATTCCAATTTTAATAAGGGTTGAGTAAGGCCCTAAATAGGGAATATACCAAGGTTTTTGGTAGGCTTGGTTGGAATGGTAGAAGGTGGCTTGGTTATTTTGGGTGGAGTAAGTTCAAATAGTTTAGGTATGGTTTGGTTGGTAGAGGTTTCTAATGGCTTAGTTGTGGTGAAATTGGGTTTGATAGTGGTAATGAAAGGTTAGGATGATAGTGGTGTTCTTGGAGGTTTTTTCTTGGTTTGGTAAGAAAGCTTGAGATGGTGCCATAATATGGCATGATCTACATTGGGTTGGGATAAGTTCTCAAAGTTTTGAACCAATCTAGAGAAGGGCTTATAGATAGGTTTGATCCCTTTGATACTAAGATCAAAGGTCAAACCCATGGGTGGAGAGAGAGAGAAGTGTTTACCTCATCCTTTTCCTTAAGGAAAGGATCTAAGGTTTGGGAATATGGGTCTCCTATGGAAGAAGTGGGTAGAGTGATTGCTTCCTTAGGGGTGATTTCCAAAGGAAGAGTAGATTACTATATGACAAAGAAGAAGGAGATGGTGTTAATTTCTACCTCCTTTGGTATGCCTATTATCACCAAATCTTGCACCCTAGGAGAGGGTGTTCAATCCTCTTCTAGATTTGGGCAACATGGAAACACTTCTAGGTATGTGGGTGTACCTATGGTGGAAGTGAGCCTCTAGATTTAAGGGCTAACTCTTTGAATGTATCTTGAAATTATTTCACCTATGATAACTAGTTGTTTATGGGGAAAAGAGTTAGAAGTTGCATGAAATGAGCCTAATATAAAAAGTGGGGTGATATACCAAGATGTTTTCCATATGACCATCATACTTTCTTACACTAAGAAACAAGGCATACAAACTAACTTCAATTTCTTATGGATTTTAACATGAGTGTTTTAATATAAAGGTGAAATGCATGAGATCTATCCAAGGTAAGTGAGCTATAGGCTAGTTTTAGGCACTAAGTTTCATTATACACTTAAAATATGGGCTCATACACTTGACAACACTCCATATAACCTATTAGAGAAGGAAATCTTGTACACATATGAAAGGATAATGGAAGAAAGGATTGATAATTATCACTTAGAATCACCATACATCACTTGCACACTCAGAAAATTGTTCAAGAACTAAAAATTAGAATTGTATTAATGTTCAAAGGCAAAGTATTACATTATTCCAATGGGGCTTCACCATAAATGGAGTGGAACTTCTTTACAATAGATCAATAACTACATTTATAGAAAGGGGATCCAAAGAAAGGGATTTTGGTGATAAGAAAAAGAATCCAATGAGTATAAACCCTTTTGAAATACTATTATAATTGCCTTTACAAAATGTTCTCATTTAAACCACTTGATTGATCCAGGTCACCTAGAGTGGTTGCATAGTTACATATTCCCTCATTGATCTCCCTGATGGTTACAATGGTAGTATCAAGTATTTCAACTAGGTTACAACCTCAATCTAGTTAGAAAAATCAAATCAATTTGTTAGGGCCTTGTCTTAATGCTAAATTTCTCCAAACTAGTTTATCACAATGTGTATAGTGGAGGGATGTGGTCCCTTTTGGGCAGTTAGTCCTAGAGATGAAACCATTTGAGTCTATGTGTCTGCTCTAATAACATCTTTTGAAAATTTTGGATTTAGATATAACTAAAATATGATAGATCTTGGCTTCATACCTTTTTCTTACTTTGCCCTATCAAAACTACATGTCTAACTTTGCTCTAATTAGCTGTTGAAAACCAAACTAGCTCGTTGACACATTAAATGTCATTCACTCCATCATATCCTCCAAATATGAATAAGAATGAGCCCTCAGATCTACCTTTAAATTTTCAACCTTGTAGTGCCACTTGGTAAATGTGTGTTAATCCATAGAATCTTTCTATTAGTCTATAGCTTCACGTGCTTGTGTCAATTTTTGACCCCTCAAGCTCTCTAACTATTTGAATCATCTTGTGCCATTGGATTGAGATGTACAAGTAAGAAAGTAACATTGATATTTCTAGGACCCATTGTTTAGAATCTAATGTTTATTACATGGTATTAAAATTGATAGTCTGTAGGACATCTTTTGGTGTTCATGTGACTTTGTTGATGGTCGTGTGATTGTCAAATTTAAGCTCAAAAAGATTGTCTTGCTCTATCTTTAAATTTGACATTTGTACGACTGTCATTAATAGTTCCATAAAACATGATTAATGTATTGAGGACCATCAAGTTTAAACATAGGTAGATTTTTTCCTAAGCTTTAACTTTAATTTCATGAAAATGTCTTATTTTTTTAACCAACTTTGAAATCTTAGATCTTGAAGCATAAGAAACATGGAGGTCCCAAATTTTTAGGAGATGCTCTTCTTTCCAAAAAGGATGAACCCATTTGATGTAATGGTCTTGGGAGCTTCTCAGGTGAAGATATTTAAAGATAAATAATGTTTATTCATAACTACTATGTGATGTCCCACAATGATCAAGCTCAAATGACTAAGTATGAGGAACTTAGTAAAAAGCCTAGAATCCCATCTTTACACATGGATAACCCTTTTTTCACTTTAGTGGAGGACCTCAGACTTAGCACATAGAAATTTAGGACCAAAATAAATAAACCCAAGTGATCACTTTCCCCTAAAAGTTTTGCATGTGCAATATATAGCTTTGTGAAGATGCTCGCTCAGCTTTATTAAAACCTATTGAAAATGGACAAGTATGAGAAAACATGCATAAAGTGATTGAGGAGCCAACTTTGTACATGCATATCTTCCTTCACATTTTATTGGAGGACCTAAAAATTATCACATATGATCTTGGCATAAATGTGAACAAACCCATATGACCAATTCTCTCTGAATCATACACAAATGGTAATGGTGACATCAACAAAGTACTTACTCAAAATTTTTGTTAATAGTCTCAAGTGTCTAGGATGAATACAATGAAGAACCAGATGAACACTAGGAGCTTCCTAAGTCATTTAAAGTACTCTTAACATCCCATAGGGTGTCTACAACATTCTCCATGACATTATAAAAGGCCAATATATAATATTTTGGCTATAGGGGGTTGACCCATTATGGCCTATGGTAAAAAATGGTCAATAATGCCTTCTAAAGGAGGGCTAGTAGCTCAAATACTTTAATGGGTGGAAAAAATGGAGGGGTTGTTTCCTTGGTTTCATTTTTTGGAGGAATGGAAGGTGACTCCAATACTTCAATAAGTGGAGAAGGGGGAGTGGTTGTTTCCTTAGTCTCATTTTATAAAGGAAAGGAGAGTGACTTCACTACCTCAATAAGTGGAGGGGCAGGAAAGGTGTTTTCATCAATGGCTTTCTTATTAATGAGTTAACTAAGGCCTATATTAATAGTATGGAATTCATGGTTGTGAGAGGATTTCATTCTATTGTTTGCATTATTCATGGAAGGGGCATGGTTGGGAAATGGCTAACTAAAGATGTCAAGTGCTTGAATTGGGTGTGCATTAGGGTTATCCAACACAAGTTTCCCTTTGTAGATGAGGTTTTGGATGATGTTATTGAAGGTAATACACCTACTAATGTCTTGTCTAATGACAAAGTGAAAGGTGCATAATTCATCCTCATACCAAAGAGGTACAAGATAAGTGGAATAAAATTTATATGAAGGTTTGATCAATGGTAGTTGTATGATATTCACTTTCAAAAACTTCTCCAAGACTGAAGCATATGATTCCCCTAGTAGATTAAATCTATTTTAATTGTTATGGTTTGGATTTTTTTAGTGTTTTGATTGGAGAAATTGGAGGAGTTGGGTTGGTTAACAATGGGTGGAGGAGCAGTCTTAAAGACAACCACATTTTTAGTTCCCTTATTTTTGGAGTTAATGTTGGTTTGATTATTAGGTTTGGAGTAGTGAGTCTCATTTGATTTGAACTTGGAATTCTTGTTTCTCAATTTCAACTTCCCCTCATCAATGGCTCAATTTTTTAATTTCTATGCCATGGTGAAAGATTCATCAAAGGTCCTAAAGTTTTGAACCTATAAAGTAGAGGAAATGTGTTTGGCATAAGCCCATGTAAAGAGTTAAATCAACTCATGTTGGGGAAAAGAGAAAGAGAGTTAATTTATCAAGATTCTCCAATGGGTTATGAAGTTGGTTATGGACTTGTCATCAAATTGTTGAATGGAGTAGAGATTGGTAATGGAAACTTTCTTAGAGATATTTATGGAAAAGTTATCTAAGAAATTTTGAACTAGTTTGGTAAAATAAAAGAGGGAGTGTTTTATAATAGCATTGTACCAATCTAGTGCCAAACCTAATAGAGACATGGGAAAGGTACAAAGAAGGAGAGCATCATCATATGTAAACATATAACATGAATGCCTAAATGCTCTCAGATGTTGTTGATGGTCTTCCTTACTCTAAAACTTTGAAAATTTTAGAAGTTCCCATTAAGGAGGATAAGGTTGAATGAGGATGTATGGATGAATTATCTCATTGTAGATTTATTCATAATATAAGAGGTTATGGGCACCAGAGGTAGATGACTCCAAAGTAATCATTTTATCTATTAACATTTTGACAAGTTCTATTTATGGTTGTGCACCCCCATTGTTGTAGGGTAGATTATGTTGGGTTCGGTTAGGTGTAACATATGGATAGCTAGTGGGGCGTTGAGAACCACCACATATTGGTATGTGGACATGGGTGGTTGGGATGATACCACATATGAATATGTGGAGATAGGTAGTTGGGTGGAAGGTATAGGTATATACCCTTATGGGTTAGGGATATAGCTTACGTTTTGTGTAATCGACACCTATTGAGATATTAACATAGGTTGGGTAAGAGGTATGGGTGGGTTAGTAGATAGAGGGTAGGTGGTAACTTTGGTACTGATGGGTAAAAGGTATGGGAACTACCAAACTCTAGGATGGAGTGGAGGTAGGTGGGTTGGAAATAAAGGGAATGGTGGTGATATTATTAGAGGGTACTCCTATAGTAAGGGAAGTATTGGTGCCCAAAGGTTGGGTTACTCCTATACTAGGAGGGTTATTAGTTGGGGAAGAAGATTTTTGGGTGTTACTTGGTTGAGTGGGTTGGTTTTGGATGGTGGTATCGATGGAGTCATTGGTAGAGGAGGATACCTAGGTGACTAAAGGTTGGGTGGAGATGGTAGTAATATAAGTGTTTTTCATAAGGTGGGATGACATGCCATAGGGTAGTTTAACAGACAAAACCAAAGTAGAGGTATAGTGAGATATGGTGTTAAGTTAATGTTGGAGGGCTATGGGGTTGTTATCTAGAAAGGTAGAGAAATATGCATCACCTTAGGTAACCATTTGAGGGATGTTAGGACTTCCAAAAGGATGGGGATAACTATCTACATCTGAGATATACTCCATAGATGATGGAGAAGAGGAAGATGGATGATTAGGATGTCAATCTTGATTTGCTTGGTTTCTTAGTTATTATCTAGTTAAAACCATGTCGATAAGGAAAATAAGAAGATACAAGAAATTTCAAAAATCAAAGAAAGAGAAGACAATAAAAAGTCAAGGATATAAAACACATAATAAAGCAAGTTAAATCCTAAGGTTATTTTTAATCTCTCTTGTGGCTTATGCCTTAAGATTTAAGAATTATGTGACTCAACTTGACTTATAGAGTGAGTACTAGAAAATAATTTTATGGTTAGTTTTAGGTTGTGTTTGGGCTCTCAAAGGGATATATATTGGAAATCAGTATGTGGCTTAATATTTGGGCCTATCCCTCACTTGATGCATCACAGTGATAAAGGTATCTGGTGCTTAGCCAAGCTATATTGATTGTTAGAGATTATACTTAGCCAATAAACTGAGTTAGTTCTCCCTTTGGTGATGAAATATAAGTAGGATATCTGGGAAAGGTGACCGTTAGGTGATGAAAACCTAATCAAGCCTTATATGTCAATGTTTTTATGCTTGATAAGGTGTAAGTGGTTTGGTCTTGTGTGTGTGATAAGAGTGAAGCTATGATTAATTCACTTGATTAATTAAGCTAGGTGAGCTAAAATAAACAAGCAAACAATAGATGCAGTCAATTTTAACCCCAAGATTAAATTTTGATTTTTGTATGAATAGAAAGAAAAGAAGAATAATCACCTAAATGTAACTATGAACCCAAGAAAAGACTCAAGGGTCCCATTAGGCATGCTCAAATGTTTCACATAAATTTTGAATTTATTTCTTAAAATAAAGTTGTAAAAATTAAAAGAAGGGTGAGGTTATTAGAACCTATATTTGGTTTGTGCTCCATGATCCATATGGTTGTAAATACTCCTCTTTGGCTTGGGAGGAATGACCTACAGATAAGATAACACTAAAAAAATGGTTGATTAGTTAGATAGTAGGGTGGACTACTTATTAATCTAGATCTAAGAAGTGCAAGCTTCCTTGGAAGATGTCAATCCACACTTTTAAACAATAAAGTTCTAAAAATGAAAGATAAATTACTTGCATGAATAATAGAAGCTACTAAAATAAAATACAAGAAATGATTAAAATAGATTAATTTGACTAATTATAGCAATTGATGATTAGATATTAATGCTAAATGAATTAGGCATGGTTTCAAAAATTAGAGTGATGATCTATGCTCAGGTAGAAAGTTAGAAAGTGGGATTTGGTTGGGGTTTAATAGGTGAAAGTAGCTTGTTGTTGATATTGTCACACAATGACCATCGATAGTTACTATGGGTTTTGGTCTAGTTTAAGAGGCTGGTTGACAAGGTTGTAGAATGGATTTTTGAAGGTGGGATGGAAGATAAAATAGAGATACCAATTATTGAATTTGATAAAATATAGATACTTAGCTCACTAGTTTGAATAATATGGAGGTAATTAGATTAAAAACTTGTTAGTGGAGTCTAGAGAAATCTTGGTAGAGTAAGGGTGTTTTGGCCATGATTGATGAATTATGACACTTCGGATCTTTGACTTGGTAAATGGAAGAATACCTAAAAAATAAGTTTTGATACAAGAAGCTTTGATAATTGTTGATGATCTCTGATAATTATTTCCCTTTTGGTGCTTGATTGATCTTTACTTTGGCTCCCTTTTACCTCCTCCTCCTCTCTTTTTATAGAAGGAGGGGAGAGATGGAAGAATAGGTTCAATAAGAGGTTTAACAAGGTGTATAAATTTAGCTTTAACATGCATTGATTTTCATGTGAGTTAGATAAGCTAAATATAAAAAATCAAGCTGTAGTTAGTTGGAGTTAACCCTTAAGGTGGTTAAAAGGATGACCGTTAGTGGTTAGGCCTAACAGTCGGTAGTTAGGGGTTGACCATCGACAATTGATAAGCTAAAGGGTAGAATGGTCAAAGTTTATTCATTTTGCCTTACGTTTGGTGGTTAAGGTTTGTTAAGTGGTCTTGATGGGTTCCAAGAGTGGTCTAGGAGTTACTTCAACATCTAAAACCATAATGTATGGTTTTCTAGTGTCTACACCTTACTCTCTTTCTTTTCAAGAATTTCAATTATTCCAAATTTTAGATTATATGGAATGATGTAAACTAGAACATGTTATTTTTTATAGTTCATACATCATCAAATCACTTAAAGTGTGATAAATCAAAGGCAAGGTGTGTTTTACACACCCATGTACACATTTATTTCATTTAAACTAGTAATTTCATCCATATGCATTACTAGATTAGAGCGAATGGGGGAATATAGATACTAAAATTGAATATTTATAGCATCATAGTCTTTTAAATTTGAATAATATCAATCGAAGGTAAAACCTCTAGTTCTATACCTCATTAATACCAACATGATTCCATTCTCCATATCATTATACCTAATTGTCTATCTCTTAGGCTGATTTATATCACTATGATGACCGAGGTCTCCTACACTACACATAAATATTAAAACCTAATGATAATACTTCAATATTAGTTTTAGAGTCATTATTATTTTCTATCCTTCTTGAAATTACCAAACATAAAGGGACACTACCACTAAAAATAGTGTCCAGATCCTTATCTAGTGTCTAGAATGGAAAATTCATCAAAATTACAAATGTTTCAAAACCTATTGATTGGCTTGTTTGTCTTAATTTACACTATTGTGAGATATTTTAAAAAGCTTTGGTATAAATATATAAGTTTCATCCTTATCATTCCTCATGTATAAAATACCAAGAAAGAACCTATCAAAAGTAAATAAATCAATTGCACAACTAATATACTTTATCATATTCATTCTTGTTTGTATATCAAACATAGGAATAATAATACTGTAGGTCTAAAACACTTAAAATATATTCCATGTGACATTTTTTTCAAATATATAAAATAGATCACTACATGCATATTCATATAGTATATTTCACCATTGTCCACACCCACTCCCACACATATGAGATAATTTCATAAGTTTGAGGCCCTCTTTGGAGTATTTTCTATGTAAGAATGCTTAGTGATATAGGGGTCATTGAGGTAAACTTGAGATCATGATCCCACCAAACCATTTTGGAAAATTAATTCTAAATGTGAATAAGGGTGAAGAGATAGGGTTTGATTAATTAGAAAAGAGTGATAAAATGTATCATATATTTTAATATATCAGTAGATATGTGATAGAAAAACCTAAAATAACAAATTTGGTCATATTGATATCCAGTCATTATTATTTACTAGACGCCCATGTCATAGTTAGAAACTAACATTAATGTTAGTGTCTATATTCGATGGTAGTGTTTGATCATACATAAGTACAATTTATAGAATCTAATGATTGGTCCAAAATATTGATTTTAGATAATTTACACCAATTTCTAGTCCATATATGACTACTCATAGCAAACCTAGCTAAGTATAATTTATCTTTGGTATTGTAATCAACTTAACATATTTTTAATTTCCTAATTTTTCTATCTAGCATATCTCAATATTATAATTCAAAATATTTATTTATCTTAGTTTTTGATTAATTGGCCTACTATAGATTAGTTTATCACCCTTATACTTAAACTATTTCTATATTCTTAACCTTATCCACACTCATTTCAATATAGGGTTAATATGAAAGTATTTAATTTAATTATAGATGCAATCATATAGTCAAAGGGTCAAATTTCATAAATCACTTAGGTGGGATAATTACATGAAGGTTTGAACTCTCTTCAAATTATTGGTATGTAAGTAGTTCTCAACATAGTGGGATGTTGAGTCTAACACAACTCCAACCAATAAACCCTATTCAATCCTTGAAATATTTTGTATCTTTTTATCACAAAAATAGGGGTTTTTAATTTCAATAAGGAAAACATCATGTTTCCACACAATTATGAGTATGAAACCAGTGCAAAAAGACTTAATTTTTAGTGTCACACTTGACTATTCTAAAATTTCTAGTTTTCTACAAAAATACGAGATTGACTAACATGAAAAATCACCATAGTTGTTCCTATCCTCTAATATGAATTATTTTCCTTGAGGAAACTTAGGCTCAGCTTCTTAGATGGTTTTGGGTTCTCTATATTTATGTCTTTTCCTACATTTTATTTTATTATTTAGTCAATTAAGACTCTGAAAGATAATTTCATATTTATTTTGCATAGTTAAACCTTGTTTATTTATGGTTTACTTCATTTATTTCAATAATTTATCTATAGTTTTTTAATTTAAAATTATGTTGACATCACCCTTATTTAGTCTATTACATTTGTGTGAATTAGGATTAATTGAAATATTAATTCAAATTCATCATAAAAGCAACTTCATCCTTTCAAGAGATAAACATATAAGCATGTTATTAGGTTTTTAAACTTCATTAACTATTAATTCATCCTCATTATTAGTATCACATTACGTAGATGTGATTTTTTAAAATTTTAAATTAGCATTGGAAGATGATTGAGGATTGGACTGATACTCTAGCTTATTCATATCAAGTAGCTTAAATTCACATTCCTTAATCATATTAAACTTCTCATCAAAATATTTAAATAATTTAAGCATAATTAACTAATATATATGATAAATTAATATTTTGTTGAATATGTCTTCCAATTATTTTTTTACATAAGACTTATCATTTTACATTGCATAGTCTTATAATGAAACACAAAATCACTAATGGGTTCATTAGATCTTTAAGGATAGGAAAAATTTTCACTGATATTGATAGAAAAGTATGTTAATATTTGATCATTTAAATTATTGAAAGCATGAAATTATTAGGAAGAGAGTTCATGAAACCACCATAAGGCATAGTCCTTAAGGCTTCTTAGAAATATTTTGGTCAACAAATTATCACTAAATGTATAATCCAAACATGTTGCAGTAAATGATATAATATGGTATTTTAGATCACCTCTACCATCATATAGTATAAAATATTATGTGATTTTTTTTAATGAAATTATAAGTTAAAATATTTAGGTCCAACATGTGTAATAATGTTTGAGCGTTATTCAGCTAGATTTCTCTAGAATAAAATTGTTCCAATTGGGAAATTATTGATGTGAGTTTTATGAACACCAAATAACCTTACAAGGTATCCTATAATGTTTTAGTATTAGTGAATAAATATTCACTACAAGGCATGAGTTGCAGGGTATTGAGTTTTATAGAAAACTTTGTGGTAGAATAGTGGTGATCAAAGAAATTGTTTACCTTAAATGGTTCAGATATAATGAGTCTATATCTACTTAAGATGGGAGGAAGAAATTATGATTTTAACATAAGGTGGGTAGGAAAAAAACAAAATAAAGAAATAAATTAGGGTATGGTATAGAAGAAATTTTCTAAATCAATTAAGATGAAACCCTTCTAATCTGGATCTTGAACTGGGGGTTGGACAAATAATCAGGAACCAATGCTTGTTGAAAGTTAATTTTATCACACATATAGTAAAACATAGTTAATATTCCAAGGGAATAATAATACAGTGAACTTTAATGCATATAATCAAAGGTTGCAACATTTGTGAGATTATAATTGCACATCTATAAAGGGAGATTATGTTTATCACATAAAAGCATTTAGATTAGCTACTACAAAATATGAATAACTATATCAAAATAATTTTCATACACAACCAAAATAAATAGATAAAATATTGATGAAACATATTTTAAAACTCAAAAAATTGGAGAAGAACAAGATTTTGACATCAAGACCAATTATAAAACAATCCCCATAATTTTCTATTAATTTTAACAACTAAAATTATCTTCCCTTTGGGATTGAAAAGATACAAATATATATATATATATATATATATATATATATATATATATATACACACACACACACACACACTTGCGAAAAGGATGTATCATCCTACAAGTTATGTCTAAATTTACATGTCCAATTATATAACTACATGTAATAATTCATTCATAACATGCATGTATGAAAAGTGTGTACATAAATAATATTCTTTGACCAGAAATATAATGCATATATGAGAATAAATTTGTGACCACCAGTCCCATCTTAATTTAGAACATGAAAATAGATAAATAAACTTAAGGTGGTGTAGAGGTGGTACCACTATAAGAGGAAAATGGTTGCATAATAGTTGTAGAAACATAAATATCCATTATTTCCCCTTGAGGAATAAAAAATGGCACTATTGGATAATGCATTATTGCATATATATAAAATTAGGGACCTTATGATAATGTGGCAACAAATATAGGTGATTATGTTTGGTACTAACTAAGAATATCCCTTTGTGGCTTTGAGTTTCTCAAATAATGTGCACACAAATTCAAAATATATTTTGATAATGTCAAAATTGAGAATAGAAGGATTAAATACTTTGGCTTCAGTCATCAACCTTGTATGGTATACTTTTGAGGCCTTAAATACTACTCTAAGGGATTCAACCTTATTTACTCTATCATTGGAAAATTTTATTAGCTATAAAATTTCATCACTATTTTTTAAAATATTTCCTTTAATTTCCTTATCATGTTATCTCTAGCTACCTTAAGAAGTGTTTCAAAATTAGGTCTATTTACTAGTTTCCCAATAGAGGTTATCACATTTATGACTGTCATATCATATAATATCTCCAAGGCCGCAATAACTTGGAATGCAAAATTTCCTATAAATTTTTTTATCTATCGATGCCAATTAAAGGCACCATCTCTCTTTGAAATTACATGATTTATATCCCATGCAACATCTTGGGTAGCCAGTAGGTTCATGTGATTATATTTACTATTTTTTACACACTAGACAAAAAATTTAATTTTCTTTATAATTTTTTTTTAATTGGAGTCACATTTTGATCACCCTCACCCTCTTAGGATGGGACTCATCCCTAGAGACTCGAATATTATTTAAAATGTTATATAGCCTTGTATCTACACTCTAGAATTTATCCAAAATTTATTGGGGAACATGAATGGTTTGTATTTAAAATAGCTTCTGTTGTGATTCTTTTTGAATTTTATACATTTATATCATGGCCTTCCTAGCTGAATCCATGAAAGAGCAAAAATCTTGTGTATAGTGTAGGATCACTTAAGATTATTTTCCAAGAAAAATTGGTTTTCCCTTTGTTCCATAATATCTCCTCCCATGTTCTTGTGTTCCCCTCTTTCCTCTTTCTCACCCTTTGAATTGTGGAACTTTGCTTATCAATACAGGTGGATAATGTGGTTTGATTTTTAAGGACCAAATTTTGTTTATCATCTCTCTAACCTTGTAACACTTTAACCCATCAAGGAAAAATGAGTTCCCATTATTATTTATGTTAGTTGAGGTTTTTAGAGGTAGAAGGTGGAGTAATAATTTCATGTGTAATTTAAGCACCTATTTGAATGAAAAAATGGAGGTGCAATTGAATAAATGTTTTCCATCCTGATACTTTCCTCTAGGTGGTGATCTTTGCCACATACTTTTTTAAGCATGGGGTTTTCAAAATTATCATCATGGATGATTATATGAATGAAAATTATGGAAATGATAGCTCCAATTGATATAGATATTTTTGGGGGAAGGTGGCACTCAAGGATTAAAAATAGAAACTAAAACTAACTTTTAAACATATAGTCTATTCTTAGGAGCTATTATTTGGGTTGATGTGGAAAGAATGAAAGAATTAATAGAACTATAAAATGGTGACCTTATAATTTTAGGTGGAAAATTTGAAACATGAGTGTATAAAACAATAATGAAATAATCAAGAGAAGAAACTACCTTATTATTATTTTGTCTATCTTCCTTAGTAATAATTTGTTAGTCTAGTGCCCTAGTTAAAGTTTATTCTTCATTCCAACTTCCTAGGATTATTGATTTTGATATTTATATCTATACCTCTTCCTTTATTTCATCTTGATATCTTGATTCAATCCTTGATACAGTCCCTTTATTTTTTCTATATTTTCTTCATCATCTTCTATTGTATAATCCACTAGTGATATTACATGTTCATGTTTTTCCTAGTTTGTTTCCTCATCTAGGTATCCTTATAGGGTACTAATGCCTAATGATGATCTTTAATCCTCTTTTTGGATTTTGAAAGAGGCCAAAATAATTATAGATTTATATTGGTAAAAAATTTTGGGGGGAATAAGAGGTAAATAGGAATATGAAACTAATGAATTAGTCCCAATAGTAGGAATTACTACTGGAGGTGATGGTGAAGGGATGGAAAGTAGAAAAATAATGGTGGAGGCAAGAGTGGATTGAGAGGAAACTAGTGCAGTAAGGGATGTTTAAAGATATGTCCACTCACTTTTAGTGATGGATGGTGATGGAATTAATTGAGATACTTGAGGTGAAGGAGGAGTAGATGGAAGAGATGAGAAATAACTATGCAAAAAATTTAGAGACATACTTATGTTACCTAAGTGGAGCCAGAAGTGCGCAAGAGAATGTGCTTGTTTATCCATATAGAAGAAGTAAAGTCCTCATAAATTTAATGGTTGTGCATAGAGTGGTGGAAATTATATGTACGGAGGTTTAATAAGAACCAAAGAGGCCTTTGATAATCTCTTTCTTAATCTAAATATTTTTATTCGTTTGGCCACTAGGCTCTCCCTTTCATAGATTAGTCTTTTCTTCTATGGGAGGAGGTTAGTCATGTTATATTATGTCTTGAGGCTATGGCTGAGGCCATTAATGAATTTATGACATTTATGCTTCCTTTAACATTTCATGTGCCTACTCCTTGGGTATTTTTGGGTCATATTTCATGGCCTAGGTAATGATATTTAACATCTGATTATCCCTCATGCAAGTCTATACTTCAGAATCATTTGAAGCATTTAAAAAAAAACATCATATTCATATTCTTGGTGACCATAGATAATGGTAATCCATTATCTCTCCTTAAGAAACTTAGTATAGTTTATAACATTTCCCCTAAGGTCCCATTCTCTCAATTGATCCACCTTCAAATTATAATGGGTTTTGAACTTCCCCAATTGATTGAGGTGATCCTTGACTACAAAATAAAGTTACCCAATGCTTAGGTGGTATTGTGGTAATAATCCTAGTGTTTGAAGCTAAGAAACTCATCTATATTTTTATAAAATTTTTCTACAATTTATTATTCTACCACTTTATCTAGGACATGGCATGGAAAAAATAAAAGGGGTGCTCTTGTTCCCTCAATTTGGATGATGGTACAGTCTGGGTAGTCAATAATCTCCTATTTTAGAGATGTTATTTCTCAAATTATGAGATATATTAGACATTTGAGTTCCATAAATATCCTATTATACTTTATATAAACATCTTCACAAACTTTGGTAATCTCATTTCTAAATCTATAAACAAACATTGAAGAATAGTCTACACAAATATTTTTATCTAAGTGCTTACTGGATAACTCCCATGATTCCCCATGAGATTTGTGGATCATAAAAATAATAAAATATAATAGAAAATACATCATTTAAAAATTACCATCAGTTGAATTTTGTTCATGTCTAAACATGTGTGACTTTAATCTAACATTGATAATTTACGCTAGGGCCATTTCTTATCTAAATTCACGAGAATGTTCAATAATGGGACCCATTCCACCTACACGTAACTGATATTAGAGAATCCATAAAACCTATTAAAAAGGTCCATATTTACCCTAATACTATGACTAAACGTGATTATGTTATTGAAGGAAATTCATCCCTTGGGATTCAACCTCTCTCTTTTTAATAGCCACTATTTCAATTTCCCCTCCATAGTATTATGCTCTAGTCGTACATTATGCAAAATTAAATTATAAGAAACTTTAGGCCTTTAAAGTGTAAGGTAAATCTAAAATTACCACCTCATAACATATTTAACTACATTATTTTATTTCTTAAGGTGAAAACAATCCCTAGTGCAAGTGCTATTAAAGAATAAATCATGAAGTAGATCTATGCGGGGAATTACCTCTAGCTTTACAACTATATTATGGAGTCCCATGTTCTTAATAGATAACAATTCATTAATGTATTGATTATCCTCCTAAGATATATGATTATGTGAGGAGTATGGTGTTATATACTCCATTACATTCCATATGGGTGAATAGTAGGGGAACTTGAAATCTAGGGTACTTTTTTCAAATATTATGTTTGTATATTTGATGCTTTTAGAAATGAGTATGTAAAAGGGAACTAGATATGAGATGGTTTTAGAGAAGAAATTTTAAAAATATGAGACTATTTATCTCCTTCGTAAATTGTTTTAATGCTCTTTTAGATTCTCTAGTGAAAACTAGGGTTTTTGGTTGCTTGAGAGCTCAGAATTGCAATGTTCAATTTATGGATTAATGGGGAAATGACTTATCTTTACTTGGATTTTACATATATTTCCTAAGCCCAAGTATTATTTTTAATTCATGTGACATCAATGTGAATAATGGATCTTGATTTTGTTTCTGTTTGGATTTAAATTTGCCAAACAACTTTTGTGGGTTATTGCTTGTCATATTGTAAATTTTTATCAACTTTATATGCTTATTAATCTCTTTAAGACATGTCCATCTCTCACTTATTAGCCTTTGATTAGATATAAAACTCATTTATTTTTACTCTAGCCATGAATCTCCTTAATTTGACACTTGTATTCACCCTATTTGTCATGGTATTTAGACTTATGATCTTTTTGTATATGCTTCTCAACTTGCAAGTTAACAAGATTGAGCCACGTGGAGCGATCGAGGCTCTAGATCTATTTAAAATTTTGACTATGTAAATCACTTAAAATAATCTAATTGGATTGGATTTAAACATGTAACATGATATTAGAGCTCATATCTCTTATAGGGTTAGGGATGTGAGGCTATTAACTTGGCATTTCGCCTATAATACTCTAAGTGAATGGGATTATGGCACCTATCCTGATCTCAGAGCTCTTAACTCTCATAAATTTTGGTTTTTAGTGTCATTAAATTGGTATTTATGCTATAATTATCTAAGTAAATGGTATTTTTCCACATGTCCTAACCTTAGATCTTAGAGATCTCAAAAAATTAGGATTTAATTTAACCTTTTAGGTTTTGGGTTCATGGGATTATTCCTTGTGGCATGATCTTAGAATTTTAGGGACTTAGAAGACTTAAAATTTTTGTGAATCAAAATTTTTCCCAATTAAACATGGTCTTACCATGTGGATGGATTATAGTGATTCAAATGATGCAGTGATGCCATCTGTTAAGGCTTTGGGGAGCCAGGCTCTCTAGAATTTTGAATTTCTATGAAGGCCAAAGGGTTGAGGATGAATGTGATCCCACCACATGTTCTACTCTTGGAGTTTTAGAAACTCAAAAGACATATAATTTAGGGCATATATGAACTTAGATAATTTACAAGTTTTTTGGATAGTCTTACATACACTTAAAAATCATAAAATAATAGGACATAATGTATTAAATTCATTAGTTGATAAAATCATAAAATCAACTTTAGAATAATTTATGAAAATCCAATGTTAAAATAAATTTTAATGAATGATCAAGATTTGATTTTCATAATTTTGGAATTATATATATTTAGAATCTGAGGGAAACCTTAGAGTTATGCATATCAAAATCAATACCATGGATCTCTAAGGCTTATAGGATTTTGAATAAATATATTTAGACAATAGTGGTTCTCTATTTGAAATTTTTAAAAATAGGGGTGCGTGCATTAGGGAACAACAAATGGTGACTCAGTGGGGAACTAACCCTAAGTATTTAAGAACCCAAAATATTAGAAATGCATTATAAAAAAACTTTAATTCTAACAAGAAAGGAATAAGTAAACTAATCCTCTGAAAAAGACTCCCCCTTCCCCATGTAACATAGTAACCCTTTTCATTCCTAGGATCCAAGTGTGGGATTTTGTGAAATTAATTTTCTCCTTATAATGAGAGTTTAAAAAAAGACTTTAATAAATAATTTAGGTTTCATTTTGATTTTAGAGTTTGCAATTAAATACTAAGTAAATCTTGGGCATTGCTCTACTGCTAGTTAAGAATCCATAGCCCTAATAGATATACATTTGATTCTAGTATTAGCCCTTCTTTACTACTAACCAAGCTTCCATAGACCCAATAGATATTACTTGAATCACCCTTATTCCATAATTTTTCATGACATTTTTTTAACACAAATAAAATAAGGGTTGCGATTCACCATTGGTTAGGTGTACGTGTAAGAAAACTTATATTAATTAGCTGCCTCCCTACTAGTGTGCATCTATTTCAATGTTTATTATCTTCCATCCAAGTTTTAGCATGAAATTGTGTAGTTTATCTTTAAAAATGAGAACTATTTATAAAATTTTCATGATTATATCAAATTAAATTCCAAAGGCTTGGTGAAACTAAATCAATCTACATATAACTTAATTCAATCATAACACATACCTCAATCCTAGAACCTTAAGCACTACTTGAATAAATATTGATGGACACCAATTATGATTCATTTTATATGTCCCATGTTTTTTGGTAAGTATTTTATAATTGTATCATAAGAAATTAGTTTGTTTGTTCTATAATTTTAAGGAAACTAATATAGAAAGCATAACAACTAATCTACTAAATAAATACAAAACATAAGAAACCTTAATCTAAGAAAATAGGAAAGATTAATCTATAAAGAAAGGGATATATTCTAATCATTCATATACGTTTACACTCATAGTCATTCAAAAATATCTCTAATTGAAGAAACCATGAAATAATATTTCAAAAACTATCCATTGATTAGATAAGCAAGGTCATTACCTTGAAACTCCCTAAAGCATAAAACATTTTTACCTATAATATAAGATATTTAATATGAGCCAATTTATAAAAAAGTTAAGTTATCATGCTACCCCTTATTCTCATGTACTTTATCCCATAAAAGAACTAGGTTTGAGATTTTGAAAGCCTTAGTTTTATACCTTTTGTCAAACCATATTTTGACAATGTGGTGTTTATTGAAACTATACAGTGATTTACCTTGTACATATTCCATTTGTACAATATCAAGTAGTATAAAATGGATTATTTCATCCTCTCTTAGGTAATCTTGAATAAATTGGTACATTGGTATTTTAAGAGTGATAAAGAAAACTAGTTTTTATCCATACATTAGTGGAAAAGGTTAAGCCTTGAGGGCTTGCTTATATATATTTTTGTCTACCCATATTACATACTTTAGTAGTAGGTACCATTCTCTTGGTTTGTCTTGTGATGAAATTTTAATATAATCCATCATATTCTTATTGGTAGATTCAACCACTCCATCCCCTTGTGGATAGTAATATGAAGAGAGCTTGATGATAATTTGGTTATTATAGGCCCACTTCATAAATGTCGTAGATTAAAAGGCTGGAATATTATCATAGACTAAGGAGATTAGAATACCAAAATTTTCACACCAATATATTCTTTTATAAAACTTGATAACTTTGGGTGCTTTATAATTATTTATGGCCATAAATTCTATCCATATAGTGCAATAACTAATGGCTATTAGGATAAATTTATGCCCTACTAAATAATTTAGGTTGATCACACCAATGAAGTCAAGAACCCATTGATAAAAAGTGATTCCTTAAATTACTAGTTATAGAGGCATGGAAACATGCACTTACCTTTTTACAAACGTGTGGCATTCATTGAAATTCTTAACATGGTTATGACCATATTTGAAAATCGTAGGCAAGTAGTATCTCATTATTAAGATTTTATGAGTTTTTTCATTTCCTGAAGGATATCCATTACCTATATTTTACTAAATATTATTTATGATGTCTACAACTTCATATTTCAAAAAACACCTTAATTGTATGCCTTCATAATTCTTCTAGTACAAAACTCCCATTTTTATCATATAATGGACTGATTTGAGTCTAATGACTTGTCTCTAATATTTGTTTATCTCAAGGGGACATATACCCATGAGTAAGTAGTGGTTGATTTGGGCATACCATTCATCACCATCCACTTAAGTCTCATTGAATTTTTTTTTGTATATGCATGGATCAATCTCAATCATGAGTTGGATGATTCTTTGGCCTCACACCATCTTGGATGGTCTAATTTCAAGAACAAAATCCTATAATTTTTCCATCCATTTACCTCTTATTTTTCAAAACTCATTTTATCTAAGTTTTAGATTGATAGTTTGTTCTATAATGATGTTATATATCTTGTTTCTTAGAATATAATGCCTAAAATTATTTATAGATTTGATCAGTGTATATATACATTTATCTATCATTTAATACTTTAACTCTACATTTTCTTGTTAGTATTCATGAAGGAAATTGGATGTTCATTGTCATCTATATTTTATGTGAGAATATATACCATAGTGTGCTCTAAATCAAATGAGTAAAGGAAGAATTATTTCATGAAGTCTAGGTTGATCAGAACTAGACCTTGAGCGATGGCATTTTTGATATCTTGGAAAGCTTTCATAAATTCTATTGTCCATTATTTTTTGGCATCTTTCCTCAAAATGGCATTCATTGGTTTGAAAATATCTACAAATATAGAAATAAATTTCCTCACAATGTTTATCTTGTTAAATAATAACTTCAAATCTTTCTTAATATTAGGAGGTGTCAACTTGAAAATGGCTTGAATTCATTTTGATTCATGGAAATCCCATATTTAATAATGACATGGCTTAGTAGTTTTCCTTTAGTGACTCCAAAGATGCTCTTATTTACATTGAGTGAGACTCCATATCTTCTACACCTATCAAATACTTTATATAGATGGTCTACATGATCAACTCTATCTTTTACAAACACTATTAAGTAATCCATATAGCTGATGATATACTTGCCAACAGGCACTTTAAAGCTAAAATCCATGGCTCACTAGAAATTTACTCCTACATTAATTAAGCCAAAATGCATCCTTTTTTATGAAAAATTTCCCCACTTAGTTGTGAAGTCAATCTTCATTCTATCTTGTGATTCTACCAACACTTGATTATAACCTAAGAATTCATCCAATAAGGACATCATCTCAAATCCATTAGCTATTTAAATTACCTCATATAGAGAGGGTAAAGGATATTTATCCTTATTTAATGCCTGGTTTAGATTTATAAAGTCAACACATTACTTGATTTATCCATTCTTCTTATTGAATGGCACTAGGTTGACTACCCAAGTAGAATGCCTAATTGGAAAAATAATCTTAGCATATAATGGCTTCTATACTTATATTTGAATGAGAGGTTATAGAATTGGATTTATTATCCTCTATCACTACCTAAACTTATTATTTTATAGCTTTAGTGGGATGGTATGTGTGATTACCCTAGGTTTGAAGACCTTCAGAATTTCACACATCCAAACAATCACATATTTGTACTCTATTAACAAACCTTTAATTTTTTGTTTCTCACTTTTGGTGAAACTTATACTAATGTTTACATATTAGAGATGTTGGTCAATGCCTAGATTCTCCTTGAAAAAATTAGATTCAAATGCTTTAATATATTTTTACTTATGATATTGTAGATCGACATCAAAATCCTATTTTAGTGAGACCATCCCCATAGGAATGTAGTTTTACTTTAGTTATAATACATTATCTTCTCCTAATTCTTCAATATTCATGAGTTCAACATGATTTTGATTTATTATATGAGATTAAAAGGGTCTATAAATATTCATAAATTATATTATTTATTTATCACCATCAAATACATGAAATTTCTTCACATTGTTTGGGATCGAGGAATAGGGAACTAACTCCATAGAAAATTTATATATCTTGAATTCTTAGAATAGTGATAGATTAGATGCTAAAGCTGCTGAGTATGTAGTTTGGTTTTATTCCCTTGGGATGGATTTGATATTAAATGATTTTAAGGATTCAATCAGATCCCATGCTAAGTGTTTGTAATTCTTCAAGCTAGTTTACATTGGTATTTCTTTCTAATCTAGTTGATGACCAAATTTAAATCACTAAATATCTATAACTAATTGAAATTATGTTTTGGTGTAAATTATATACCTAATATTAGGGATTCATACTTAGATCAATTATTGGATCAAAGGAATTACAACCCATATGCAACCAAATATTATTCTCCATTTGGGTTGATTAGAGTTATGCCAACACTTGGACCCTATTTTGACCTGGCTCTATCAAAGTGGAGAGTCCATAATTGGGAAGGACATTTAAATTCTTGTCCATGGGGTTATTACTTGTTAGTTAATGTGTAAACACCTACATGTGAGGATGAAAAGTAAACATTTTCATTCTTTACATTGTGCTTTGTGATTAGGTACTTCATCTTTGGATCTTAGTCTACTTTAATATGGTTGGATAATCATTTCTAAAATAACCACATATGTGATAAGTCTATAACTATGTATCCATTTAGTGTCTTCAACCAATCCCAACTCTGTAGTAAGCCATAAGATTATAGAATGTCAATGACCATAATATCTATGTACTACTGCATGCATGGTTCAAATACAAGATATATGTGTACATTTTTCAACTCCCCAACACATGGGACAACAGACTTATCTAATTGTAAGACCACTTTTTTAGATTTATTTGATATCAAACCTAGTTTATTGTATATAGATATAGGCATTACATTTGTTGAGGCATCTAAGTCCACCAAACAATTATGCACATTCTTTCCAAACATTATGATGGTTAACAAAAAAGGTAGTACTCTAGGCTTATCCTTATAAATGACCATATTCGTATACACATATTTTGAATTATCCATAGATGATATCCCATTCAAGGCTTTGAGTAACAACTCTATTTTTTTAATAATCTAAGCTAGCTCATAAAGATTGATATTTGCTTTGATTTTATTCATATATTCAACAATAGTGCATCCTCCCTTATTTTGTGGATATGCACTCTGTAGCTAATCATTCCTTTTTAGAGGAGGCATATTATTTTTGGCCTTAGGATCTAGAGGAATAGTAGAATTTTTTTTAGGGTGTGGAAGTATTAGTAGGCTACTTATTCCTCAGATTATAGTTGTTCCTATAGAACTATTAAAACACATGAATTTTACGTGTTATCTTTAGGTTCATTTTCATCTTCCACTAGGAATGGGAAGTCATATGTATCAAATACCATGGATATTCTAGGAGGACATAGAGTAGTAGATCTACTTTATTTTTAAAGACTTCTTATTTATCTATTTATTTCTAAAATATTTCAAAAGTGGTGAACTTTTCTATGCAGTCTAACTTGTCATGTTATGATGTGTTGTGGACTTCACACCAATTAAGAAGTCATGATTCCAATATGTTTATTTCTAGCATCATGTTAGGTGGATACTAATATATATTATTTTTACATCTATTGTAAATATTTTTTTACCTTTGATATTCAAAATTGGGATTGATATTCTAGGCCATGTTATTTTGCATCCACTTCTACATGCTCAGAAACTCATTTCTCAACTTTTGTACCATTCATTGGATAACATCCAATTCTAATTTTGTATAATTAATATAAATACCTTATATAGTAGTAGTATTAAATTATATCAAAATTTGGTTTAGATTTTTTTAGTTAGATGCATACATGGGATTATTCAAGAAGTTAAGGTGTTGGTTAGGGGGAACATGGGCTAAAGGCAACTGGGTATACACCTTGTTCTTATTTTGAGACACAAAATTATAATTATCATTTGGAATGGGGTTAAGGGATAAAAAATTAGGACTAATATTAAGTGGACTAGAGCTTATGACTAAGAATTTATTTGTATATTAATGTTAATAACTTTAACATAAGCTAAAATGTAGTGTATTAATATTGGGTGCTCTATGAAAAAAAAAGTTATAGAATCCAAAGCATTATTCTACATCTTAATGGTTAACACGTAAATGAGTTTATAAATAATGTCAAGCTAGTTGTACATATTTTTAAATCTTACATTAAAGTCTTAAATTGGTTTATTAGGTTTTTTCCTCATGCTGGCAAAGTGTTGATATATGACACTTAGGCTAGTGACCTATCCAAACTATGCCAAAAAGGTATTTCAACACTAGTTCTAAGAGGCAATTGAGCCTTTTGGGAGGTTTAGGAACTAATTATAAGAAGCATTCTACAAGGTAAAATGTAATTTTGGCATGCTACATCTTCATGGGTTATGTTCAGTATCCCTAGGGCAGTTTTGTAAGCCTTTACATGTTCTTCAGGAGTCCTTCCTCCTAAGTGAGAAAAGGTGGGAAGACACTTTTTAGGGATTCTAGGTATATCATTAAATCTCTAAGGATGATAATAGTATAACTAGATAACCAAGATAGGGCCATCATGCATATATGAAGACAAGGTCTTCTATTTGGGGAATATGATTGGGCTTGGGGTTATCTTAAGACACCTCTATCCACCCTAAATTTTATATGGATTAATAAAGGTGGGAAAAATAATTCAATATTTGAGGTAGACCTTGTTATTCTTTTAGGTATATCTAGTGCAACTCAAGTTATATTTTCAAAGAACTAAAAGGCCCTCCTTCTAGTGCTAGATAAATTACCATTGATGTGAGTTTTATGCACACTAGGGAACTTTATCAGGTAGATTATAATTTTTTAGGATCAGTGAAGAAATATTCACTCCAAGGCATGATTTATATGGTATTAGGTTTTTAAAACAAATTAGTGGTGGAATGCTAGTGGGTAGATTAGTTTTTTACCTTAGATGGTTCAGATATGACATGAGTATAGATCTATTTAAGATGGGTAGATTGATGATGAGTCTAACCTAATGTGGGTATGACCAAAATAAACACCAAAAATAAAGAAAGGTAATGCATAGAAGAAAGTTTGTGAATAAAACAAGATGAATCCTTTTTAATCTATACCTTAAACTTTGAGTTGAAAAATAATCAGGAATCAATGCTTTCTACTAGTTACTATTAGCACATAGACAATCAAACATAGATAAGAGTCTAAGGAAACAATAATAAAATGAACTTTAATGCATATAATAAAAGTTTGTTGCATTTGTGAGATTACAATTTCACATATGCAAAGGGAGATTATGATTATCACATAAAATCATTCATATTAGCTAATATACAATATTAATAACTATATCAAAAGAAAGTTCATGCATAACCAAAAGACTACGATACCAAATTCATGAAACATCTTTTAAAAATCACAAATTTGGAGAAGAAAAATACTTTTACATCATGACCAATTGTAGAATAATCTTCAAAATTTAGTATTAATCTTAAAAGTCAAAATTCTCCTCCTTTTGGGATTAGGAGGATATAAATAAATATAGGCTTGGGGAGGGGATACCTCATCCTCCCAGTGAATTCTAAATTTACATGTCCAATTATAGAATTGTATGTCAAAATTCATGCATATCATGCATGTCTAAAAGTGTGTACATAAATAATATTCCTTGAACCAAAATATAATACATTTATAGAAATAAATTTGGGACCACTGGTCCCATCTTGATTTATAACATGCAAATTCATACATATACTTGAGGTGGTGTTGAGCTGGTATTATTGGAAGAGGAAAATAGTTGCATTATATTTGTTAAAACTAAATTATTTGTTTTTGACCCTTGAGGAATCAAAGTAGACCAGTTGGAGTATGCATTACTTCATATCCATAAAATTGAGGACCTTGTGATGATGAGTCAATAATTATAGTTAATTGTGTGCTTGGTGTTGACTTGGAGGCTTCCTCTGTAGTTTTGATTTTATAAAATAATGCATATGTAACTTCAAAATCTTTGTTGATAATGTAAAAATTGAGCATGGAAGGCTTAAATACTTTGGTGGCTTCAGTCATCAACCTTGTATGATTTAATTATAAGTATTTAGCTCTTTCTCTAAGGGTTTCAGCCTTAGTCACTAAATCCTTGGAGAGATTTATTATATACAAAATTTTATCATTATTTTTATGAATGGTTCCTTCAAATTCCTTCTTAATATATATGTAACTACCTTTATAAGTGTTTCAAAACTAGTTTTATCTATTAGTTTTCCAGTAGATAATATCACATTTTGACCCTCATATATTTTAGGATCTCAAGGGCATCAGTCTCTTGGCCTGAAAAATGCCCTATCAAAACTTTCATATGTGTGTGATAATTAAAGACACCATCCTTATTTGAAATTACATAATTGAATTCCCATGCAACATCCTAGGTAGAAATTAGGTTTAGGTGATTATATGCACTATTTATTACATAGTAAACTAGGAAATTAAGTATCTTTTCAAGTTCTTTTAATTTTTTCTAGAGTTTTACCACCCTCACCATTTTAGGCTAAGACTCATCCCTAGAGATTCAAATAGTATTCAAAATGCTATGCAACCTTATGTTTTAAATTTGGACATTATCTAAAATTTCCCAAGGAACATGAATGAATTTTAACTATAGTAGCCTATGTTATGCTTCTTTTTGGCTTTTATACATTTATTTCATGGCCTCACCAATTGAATCCATGATAGATCAAAAATCCTCTAGATATTATTTAGGATCACTTGGATTTTTTAATTCTTGGCCAAAGAAAATAGGTTTTCTATTTGTTCTATCATTATCTCCTTACCTATTATTGTGTTCAACCCCTTCCTCTTTCTCACCTTCTAAATTATCTCACTTTGCCTATAAAACTAGGTGGATAATACAGGTATCTATGTAAGGACCAAATTTTGTTTGTCATCTCTCTAGCCTTATCACTCTTTGACCCATTGGTGCATAATGAGTTCCCCTTATTCTTCAGGTTAGATAGGGTATTCAAAGGTAAAATGTGGAATAATAATTGGATTTGGCATTGAATCAATTATTTGGATGGGAAATTAGAGGGGTGACTGAATAATCATTTTCCACCCTGATACATCCTTCTTAGGGATGATTTATACCACATACTTTGTGAGGACTAGGGTTTTTTAAATTGTAATTATATCCAATTATGGTAATGGTAGTTCTAATTAATCTATATATTTTATGGGGAATAGTGGCCCTTGAAGATTAAAAATAAAACTAAATTTTCAAAATAGACTCTCTTAGTAAGAGACATTATTTTGATTGATGTGGAAAGAATGGAAGAATCGATTGAATTAAAAATGATGGCATAGAAAAATCAGGTGGAAAATTTGTTTCTTGAGTATATACAATAGTAATGAAAGAATAAATAGAAGAAAATACCTTATTAATATTTTGTCATTCTTGCTTAGTAAGAATATTTTGGTTTAGTGCCCCAACTAGAATTTCTTCTTCATTTAGGCTTCCTAAGCTAATTGATTTTTTTCTTTCTAGCTCTACCTCTTCCTCTATTTCATCTTGGGATCTTTCTTCACTCAATCCTTTCTTCAATCCCTTCATTATTTATACATTTTATTATTCATCATCCATGGGATAATCCACCATTTATATTACATGTTCATGCTATTATTCCTCTAATTCCTCATCTAGGGATCCTTCTAGGGTAGCAGGACCTAATGATGGTCTTTCCTCCACTTGCTATATTTTTAAAGAGGCCAAAATAATTATAGATTTCCTTTGGTAAGTAATTATGGGGGGAATATGAGATGAAGAGGAAGATGAAACAAATGAAGGATCCAAAGTAGTATGAACTACTAATTCATGTGATGGTGAATTAATGGGAAGTGAAACAATAATGGTAGAGGTAAGAGTGGATGGAGAGGAGATAGGTATAAAAAGGAATGCTAGAGTAGATGCCCCATAACTTATGTTTATGGATGGATATGGACTCTCTTGAGATGTTTGAGGGGAAGGAGGATTAGATGGAAGAGATGAGAAAGAAATTTGTAAAAACTTAGGGATACATACTTATGCTACTAAAGTAAGTGGATTAGAGGTGCCCATGGGAATGTGTTTGGTTGTATATATAAAGGAGGTGAATTCCTAATAACTATAGTGGTTATTCCTAGAGTGGTGGTAAATATATGGATGGAGGATGGATAAATATTAGGGAAGCCTTTGAGAATATCTTTCCTAATCTGGATATTCTTTTCCATTTAATTGTTAGGCTCTCCATTTGATATATTAGTATCTTTTTATATGGGATAAGGAGGTTGGTCATGTTTTAATAGGCCTTTAGCCTATAGTTAAGGAAAATTATGACTCCATGCCTTTTATGCTTCCTTTACCATTTCATTTTCCCATTCCTTGGTGATTTTTGGGTAATATATGATGTTCTAGGCAATGATCATTAACATTTTATTATCCATCATTCAAGTATAGATTTAAGAATCCTATGAAAAATTCAAAGAGATAACATGATGTTCATATTATTTATGACCATATGTAATGGTCACCCTTTTTTACTTATTAAGGAACTTAGGATATTTCTAAATGTTTCCCCTAGGACCCCATTCTCTAAATTGGGCCACCTTTAAATTGAAATGGGTTTTGACCTTCCCGACTTGATTGAGGTGTGCTCTCACTATAAAATAATGATATCTAATGATTAGGGTGGTATTGTGGTAATAATATTAGTGTTTAAGTCTAAGATCCTAATATATATTATTATACAATTGGTGTGCATTTTATTCTTATGCCACCTTATCCAAGACTTGGCATGGAAAAAATAAAGGGAATTATTTTATTCCCTCAATTTGGGTGATGGTAAATATAAGTAGTACAAATAATCTCCCATTTTTTAGATATTACTTCTCAAATTATCAAACATCATAGGCATCCAAGTGGCATAAATATCTTGGTATCCTTGAAGATAAACATCCTCACAAAAATTGGTAATTTCATTTCTAAAAAAAAAAAAAAGGAAATAATAATCTTCACAAATATTTTTATCCAAATACTCATCAAACATACCTCATAGTTCCCCATGGAATATATGGACCAATCTAATGACTACATCCAATAGATAAGACATCATGTAAAATTTATTTTCAATCAGCCTTTGTTCATGTCTAAAAATTTGTGCTTTCAATCTAACACTGTTAATTTTTTCTAGGGCCATAATTTTATCTAAATTCAAGAGAATGTATAATAATAGGACCCATTCCACCTACACATAAGTGATACTTATGAAACCATACAACCTATTTATAAGGTCCATAGTTACCCTAATACTAGGATTAAAAATGATTATTCTATTGGAAAAAATGCCTCCCTTGGGATTTTACCTCTCTCTTTTCAATTACAATTTTTTCAATTTACCCTCCACAGTGTTATGCTCTAGAAATATATTAATCAAGACCTGATTATGGGGAAATTCAGTCCCTATAATCCTAAGGAACCTCTGAAACTCCTACCCAGAAACATATGCAACTACATTCTTTCATTTTTTAAGATGTAAATAATCCCTAGTACAAGTGTCATTAAAAAACAAATCACAAAGAAAATTTATTCAAGGAACTACCCATATATTTTCAAATGTTTTATGGAGCCCCATGTTCTTAATTGGTATAAAGTTTTCAATGTATTTATTTTCTTCTTGGTATACATGATACTCTAAGGAGTACAATGATATGGATTCCATTACATTCTAGATAGTTAAATAGTAGGGTAAATTGAAATTTAGGGAACTTTAATCAAATAACATGTCTTTATATTTGATGATCTCAGAAATGGAGTATGCATAAAGGGATTATCAATGACATGGTTTTTTTAGAATCAATTTTAACATTATGAGAATATTTATCTCCTTTAAAAATTATCTTAACTCTATTGTACTTTTTTTAGAAAAATAGGTCTTTTAGTTATTTTAAAACTCAAAATCACAATGTCAAACTTATGGATTAATGGAGAAGTGACTTATATTTGATTAGATTTCACATATATTACCTAAGCCTCAGTATTTAATGCACAACTCATGAAACTTCAATGTGAATAATGGCTTTTGATTTTGTTCCCATTTAGATTTTAATTTTCTAGTTAGCTTTGGTAGGCTATTACTTGCCATATGGAAAAATTTATCAAATTTATATGCATAATCATATCTTTAAGACAAGTGTTGATCTCTCACTTCTTGACCTTTTTTTAGTTTTCAAACTCATTTATTTTTACTTTGGCTATGCATCTCTTTTATCATGACACTTTTCTTCATCTCATTTACCTGGGGTATTTATATGTATGATATTTCTTTATATGCTTTGTGAGTTATGAGTTAATGGGAGTGAGCCATATGGAGTGATCAGGACTCTAGAGACATTTTAAATTTTGACTGTGTATGTCCCTTAGAGGGATTTAGGTGGATAAGATGTCAATACATGACATGATCTAAAAGTTCATAGCTCTTGGAGTCTCAAGGTTATGGGGCCATGGGGTTATTAACTTGATATTTATCCTAGAATGATCTAATTGAATGGGATTATACCACCTATCTAGATATAAAAGCTCAAAGCTCTAAGAAACTAAGGGTTACAAGGCCATTGAATTGGTATTTATCCTAGAATGATATAAGTGAATAGGAATGTGCCACCTATCATAATGGCATAGCTCAAAGCTCTTGAAAACTTAGGACTTGTATTAAAATTCTATATTTTAGGTTCATAGGATTATGCCATGTGGTGTGATTTTAGGGATCTTGGGACTCATAAGACTTTAAATTTTTATGAAGTGAACATTCTCCTAGTTGAACATGGTCTTACCACATAGATAACTTGTAGTGATTTGGTTAACATGATGATGCCATTTATCAAGGTCTTAGGGCTCTGAGTTATTAGGATTTTTGAATTTTTGTGAAGGTTGAAGGGCCAAGGATGAAAGTGATCTTTCCACCTATCCTAATCCTAGAGTTTGATAAACTTGGAAGACCTATAATTTAGGGGCTTTGAGAACTTGGATAATTTATAAGTTTTGGGGGATAGTCCTGCATAAGCACAAAAATCATATAAACATTAGGATGTAATGTATTATATATATTAGTTCATAAAATCATAAAGTAAAATTTGGTATAATTTATGAAAATTCAAGGTTAAAATAAATTACAATGAATGCTCAAGCTTTGATTTTTGTAATTTTAAAATTTTACACTTTAGACTTAAAAGATTTTGAATAGATATATTCAAAAAATAGTGGGTCCCTATTTTAATTTAAAAAATGGGTGTGCATGTGTGTGTGTTAGGGCACAACATAAACCTTATCTTGAAGACCAAAAATAATTTGCATGAGGTATTGAATAATAGGCATAAAATTATTATTATAAATAGAAGATCGATTATCCAAACTTTATTAAACATAAATATAAATAATAGGAGGCACAAAATTAGGTTGTTTAGGGATAACCATAAAAATCTATGTAATTTATCCTAACCCCAAACCACTAGTGGGCACCACTTATGTATAAATAGGTATAGACATATAAATTCTAGTAGTAGTGTAATGGTATAAACATCTAATAGCATCAATGACTCTAAAATTTTTATTAGTGTTATATAAAATCTATACACTTCTTTCCTCAAATGTTTGTTCTTTAGTAAGATTTTTAGTTTCATCTCTAGTTATAATGTGTGAATCATGTGTGAATTAATTCTATGATATTAAGTTAATTCATGTTTATCTATATAATTAAATATATCATGAAAACTAATCTAATCCCTTACCTTATGAGCATACACATAGATTATATTACCATTATGATTATAATAAGAGAAAATAAAAACTCAAATAAAAAACCCTAAGAAGGAAATATGAAACCTTATGCAAGAAAGGCCTAGGGTTTTTCACATAAGACAAATTTTGGGTTAAATATAATGTTTCAGATTATTTTATATTTATAAGATCTAAATATTATAAATATATTAAAATTAATATTTAAAAACATATTACATCACTTGTGCACACCTGAATGTAATAAAGATATTGATTGAATTTTTATTTATAGATATGATAAAGAAAAGATGGAATATAAATAAATTTGTTTATTTTATGATCTCTATTGTTAACCTCATATATCATAGTCCTTAAAATGACTCAATAATAGAATTTTTACTATTTATATTGTGATAAATAATATAAAAACCTACTTAGATGTTGGTAGAAAAAGCTCAAACACCTATAGTCACTGTTATTGTCCATTATCTTTTGATACTATATATGTTTATTTGATAAATATAATCTTGCTTAAATCACTACTCCTACTCATATAGATGATTTTTGTAAACTTAATTATCCTCAATATTGTGAGTAGTTTCTAAATTTTCATCTCTTTTAATTTAAACCCTAGCTCCACTTTCAACATGAAATTATTCTTAAAAAATGAGGTAAAATATGGGTTGGAAAAATATAAATTCTCACCATTAATTTATTGATAATTATTTACACTCAAATACTATGAAGAGGGATAAAAATGAATGTGGTTCTCCCACCTGTGTGTGTGTGTGTGTGTGTGTGTGTGTGTGTGTGTGTGTGTGTGTGTGTGTGTGTGTGTGTGTGTGTGTGTGTGTGTGTGTGTGTGTGTGTGTGTGTGTGTGATATCATGTTCCACTAGAATGCAATTCATCTCTTTGGATTTTGAGATGACACTATGAAAATTTGACCTTGTGATTTGTATTCATAATTGGCTTAATGAGTATTCCTTTGAGGGTTTCTTATATGGATATGATTTTATGAATAATGGCCCAAGGATATGTAAATGTATTCTTAATCTTCATAGTCTTTTCCAGGTGGAGTGATATATAGTTAAAAAATATAGATAATTTTTGGGTATTTACCTCATAAATAACATAGGAAACATGCTTTAGAAAACCCAAGGGAGATATATGAATTTTAAAATTATCCATTTGAAGGATTTTGACATTTTTGATATAGGTATAAGGATATGGTAGCTACTAACACTTGAATGCTATTACCATTTCTTAGAAGGAAAAAATCATGGATTTGGATTATGGTGACAAATTTCTTAGGATTTTACATTTTATGCCACACAATGGGGGTATACTAAATATCAATGATACCACATTAGGTTTTCAAATTTAATAGATAGGTAAATGGACAGGGGAAAGTGGGAAAATAGTCAAATGTGTACACAAAAGTCATGTATGTCAAAAGTGATGTATTCAAGTGTCTAATAACAAATTAATGCATATAAAGTAACACAGAATAAAGCATAATATTAAAATTACTCCCATTTAACTTTTTTTTGTGGTGGATACCAAGCATATATTCTAATTATAATGACTTGGTCTTAATGCATGAATTTTAAAAATTAGTGTAAGGTATATGGAATTTCTCTCATTTAATTTATCCATGGTATATCGATAAAAATATCATAATATATATTCTTGGAAACCACATAAATTAAAGTTTAAAATTTATTAATATTCACATAAATATTATTTAACAATTAGAAATATGGTAGAGAGGAGTGACATGGAATTTAAAATCTACTCGTCGGTGGGTGTCCCATGAATAGAATGAGGGGGAGGATGAGGACAATGACCCTGGTCTAAAATTGGAAGACAAATTATGGGGTGGTTTTTGAAAATATTATTTCATCAATGGAGTCTATTTGGGGCTTCCTTGACATTACCTTCTGACTGGGCCATTTACTCATGCCAAGTTATGCGCCATTCTTAGGTTTATTTTGATATGACGTTCCTATTGATTTTATCTACTTATGTTTGTATTATGATGGTTTTAATTGCATGTGAAGATATTTCCATACCCCATAACCTGACAATAATATGGACCCATGCTATTAGCTTCTCAAAGTGGGCTCAGTCTCTATTTGGGGAGACCTAGCATAAGTCTAATTTGTTTGGGAACGATTTTTTAATCTAACTAATGTATGCCCTATTGGTATATGGATGGGTGGATGAGGTATTATTTTATGGAATGTGTATGTGATTATATTAATAGATATAATATTGATAAATGGTGTGGCCCTAATTCAACCCTACCCCAAAATAGTTAACATGGAGGTAAGTTGGATATTTGAAATGAATATGGTTGATACTACACTTGCCTACCTAGGGAAAGGAATTTTTAAAACCACCACATCCTTTGCTTTTTATGGGATATTAAAATTTTTATTCACCATAAGGCTACTAAAATAATCCCAAAAAGCTATGGGGGATATGGGTGATACATGAAATTGGTATCAGATGGGATGGAAGAAGTTAGAAGATTCCCCACCAAATCATTTAGGTATGGGGTGGATAATAGAGTATTATACCCATTAATACACTACATGGATGTTATAAGATTTCAAACTATTTTATTTACAAGATGGGTAGATTTTAGAGGATTTCACTATAGCCCATTTCAATTCCTGAAGTTTGTCTTAAAAATCCTAGGTATTGTTTATCGATTAATGGATCTACTGCACAATGGTCATCCCAATAATGGGAAGATAGAAGTTGGTACACAATTTTATAAAGATATCTTAGCCAAATAAGATAAAATTATGATTAATTATTGGCTAAATATCCCTATATTATTTCAAGATGATGTTAGTTTGATGAAGACTAGGTGGTTCCTTGTCCATCTGATATCATGACTCTAGGTTAATGGGGAGGATAGTGGATTCCTCATAAGGTTATATAGAGTTTGATATGATATATATATGATATTTTTATTGGTTTTGGTTTTATTAAGAGGGTATGTATTCTCATTTGATGCTCTCAAGTTCTTTGGAGGATGTACACAAACTTTGCTGAAGATCAGACCTATGGAGGACTGTATCTAGATTAGACCATTTTTTAGTGTGATGAATAGATGAAACTATAAAAAAACTTGTATTATTATAGTGGATGATAGAGGATCCCACCCTTGTCCCTTCAGGTCCCTGATATCCATCCTTGAATCTATGTGCACTATTTATGTTCAATTGAAAAGTCATGTTTTATTTCAAGATGTGGCTAGTTTATCAAGGATGGATTTGATAGCCCCTTAATATGATTCAATTTTTAATGGTAATAGTGGGAGAATAATATAAATTTTTGTGTTTTAGATGCATGAAGGATATGCATAAGTCTCAAGAGGCATAAGGTTATTAGAAGACCTTCTACTCATGGTGGGCTCATATTCTACTATGGAAGTTCTAGGGAAGATCTACTGAAGATCATCCATTATTTTCATTCATTAGGAAGCTTGATTGTACTAAAGGTTTTGGGAACCTTTAAACCTCTATGGTGTAATGGTTGTGGTATCCTTAAAACCCTCTATTTATTTGACCTGCCAAGGTTATGGGATGCTCCAAACCCTCTTGTTATGCTTGTTATGGTTATGGGAAACTTAAAACCTTTTTTTTGTGATTTATATTAGTTTTTGGATCCTCCAAACCCTCTTCGTTGTGGGACCATCATTAAAAACCCTCAATATAATTGTGGGTCTAGTAATTAAAACCCCCATATATTCAGTTCATAGATTTGGCTTCAAAAGTGTTTCCCTCATCTACTTATATTCACCTAAATATTCAAGAGAATTTGACTAATTAGATATATACTTATATTAACATAACCCAAAATCATTATCAAAGTATTTTAAATATATTTTTGATATATTTTGAGAACATTGATGAGATTATCATTACATAAATTAATACTTGAACTATTTTCAACCATAATTCCATCCTTTTTATGCCCAAATTATCCTTTGAAAGCTCTATTAAATAATTTTTTTGGTATGAGATGTAATTTTGGATCTCACTATCATGAAACATGATTAGAGAATAATTCATATTTTTTTTTTATTTTAATTACCATAGTAATAACTACATCAAGTGAATGAGAATTATTAGCATGTGGTGTTTTCCTTTAATCTATATATCTATCATATGAAAATTTCCTTGATCCTTTGGTTTAGGGTTATGATTTAGAATAAGTATGGTAAGAAATTTCAATTGTTGAATTGGTAGATCCATTGATTCATTCACATTTTTCATTATTCCATCCATGTGAATTTTGTTTTTATCAAAGAGATATTGTATAGATTGTGCTTTATGGTAATTCATCTATTTGAAGGACATTTAATAATTATATATTTTTAAATAAAATGCTTTCATATTAATTCTTATGAAATATTTTTAAAAAATTTAATTCTCTAATCAGAGGAAAATTAATATCATTACACTCCAATAATCTCTTTGACACATTTTTTGAAATTTCACTTATCTTTGTAAATTTCCTAAACATTCCCTTTGTTGAAATAATATCATCATGCTAGATATTTTATATATAAAATTGGCCAAATTATAAGCATGAATATTAATTTAAAATTCATCCTCATTTTTTATAATCTTTTAATTTGACTTATTTTGAAGTTTGACACTACTAGAATTTAAAACATTTGATTCATACTTAAGCATATTTGGATATAAAATCTTGACTTAAAAATATTTAACCGCATGAAATATATCATCAAAAATATGGTAGTTTTTAAAGACCATTTTGTCCTTAATATTTGAAATAAAGATAAGAGAAAATATAATTTTAAGTTCAATATGTTTTAGTTGATGAGTGATCATGGTAACTATAGACTTAAATCTAGGCACATACTGATTAATAGTCTATTTTTATCTGAATTTAATTTGAACCATTTATATAAATTTAAATTTAATGACATTATTGACTAAAAATAAATCTATGAATTCATAAACTAATGGTTTAAAATAATGAATTGAACCACATGGTAAAGCATATAACCAATCAACTACACAATCCTTCAATATCCTTGGGAATATCTTACATAAAATTTTATTATTATGGTAAAATGCTAAGAAAGAGGTATAAACGTATCTAATATGATGATACATGTATCATTTTTTTATTAAAAAATTAAAAAATTAGTAAAAAATCCTTTTGTAAATGGGTGTGCAAGTTCCACATAAGCCAAAGGGTTGAGAATAATATCATTAGAAGTGACCGTGATTTTTAGATTTTGAGATACTCAAGAAAGAAATTTAATTTAATTTTTTAGGTCACAAAATTTATGTATTATAGTAGTAATTTTTGTATTTTGATTAGAAGTGGGATTAGAATATGTTATAATAAAAAAAAATTACTAAGTGGAGGGGTTGGATACATGTGAAGGAATTTGCGAATAATTATAAAAAAAGGTGGATGAATAAGATGAATTTGAGAAAGATGTTTAGAATTTTGAATAAATTGAGAAGTAGTGGGAGCATGTTGAAAATTTTGAATAATTTTAGAATCAACCATAGAATTTAGAGAAGTTAAAGAAAACAAAATAGTATAATTAACATAAATATGATAATTATTAGTTTCAAAATAAATTTTATAAATGACCACATGACTAGGCATATGTGATAATCCACTACAAGAGGTAGGTTATTGATATACATTATGATTACTTAAATATACATTATCTACCTTATATTTCATTTCTCACATGTTAATTTCAAATGATTGATGGATGGAATGAGGAGAGGAGCATGGAGGAGAGGGGGAACTTCCAACTTTGAATGGTAGTTCTAAGCAAGAAAAAGGTAATGAAGAGAAAGGAAACTAAATTTTGGTTCATAGATGAATATTTATGAGGGTCTCATGATCTAATCAAATAAAGACATTGAACAATAATAAGGTAATATTTATTGGGCAAATTGATTAAAAATACACCACACATGGGCTGGTAGATCGAAGGGCTAAACACTTGACCAAAATATCTCTAAAGCAAAATTAATCATGTTGGAACCTATTTTATGTTATAAGGGATTTCATATATATGCCCCTTTATCTATGGTTACTATATCTATTTATTCAATGGATAATGCACTCATTGGTAATTTTATGGGTGAAAGACCAAATATTGATGATGTTCACAAATGGGTAGATAAAAAGTGGAATCCAAAAGGTCATTTGGAAATTACAGCTATGGAAAGAGTTTTTCTATTAAAATTCAATAATGGAGGGGTTTTTTTTATAAAATCCTTCTTAGAGAACTTGGTTCTTTGGAAGAATGGATCTATTCCTTATAAAGTGAAAACCTTACCTTGATCTAGATAAATAAGATATCAATATGTTACCCATTTGGATTAGTTTACTTGGTTTGCCTTATGAATTTTGGGAAGAATAATTTTTTTAAGCTATTGTAAATATGATGGTCTCACTGATATCTATAGATGCAACTACTAAATCCAAATTTAGTTTAATTTTTGTAAGGATATATGTTAATTTTATGGCTAGGAAATTTTTACTAGATTTAATTGTTTTTAATTCCTTTTTAGGGGAGTGGAATCAAATTATTAAATTTGAAGATTCCCTCTTGAAGTTTAATAGTTATTCCATAATGGGTCATAATTTTAAAGCTTTACTTACTAAAATAAAGGATCAAGGTCTAAATAAAAATGAAGTGCAAGATTAGAAAAAAGAGATAATACAACCATCAAAAAACAAAATAAGAAGAGATATCAAATGGATATGAATAAGAAACATATGGATCATAATCTATTATAGGTTGATAAGGATGAGATAAAGATTAAGGAGTAGATTAATACAAATTTTATAGAAGCAAATTTAGGTAATATATAAGATTTTATTGTTCAAAAAAAGGATATCTTCATTACTAGAGATTAAAATATTATTAATAAGGAGAAAATGATACATAATCAAATTATGATAGAAAAGGATGACACAAATGGTATTGAATAAAGATATCAAAAATTATATAATAAAGAGGTGTAGACACCCAATTTTGGCCGCAATTAGATTTTGATCAAACTTTAGATTGATTCCTACCAACCATTGTGAATTAAGCCTAGGAATCATTGAAGGTCATAAATTTGGATGTAAATCATTTATCAATACTCAAAATAATGTTGAGGCATTAATATTTGGGATAATATTCCATACAAAAAAATAACCTCTCATGGATTCATCCTTAATCACCTTATAACCTAACAACTATCAATTTGGTCTATGGACCCATTAAGTGGGGCACTTGATCAAATCTTAAAAGAGTTAAAATACTAATCAAAATCAATCATTTAATTAAACAAGATTAAATTATTAGTTGAATTATTCATTTGTAATTAATTAATATCTAAAAATGGAAATTCTAAAAATCAAAATATCAAGCCTTTCATCATTACCTTTATGAGTTGTCAAGCTCTTCCAAAATATCCTAAAATATCTAATTTGAGAGCCATGTCTAGTAATTGAAAAAAATAATTACATGACAACTTTTAAATCAATTGGAGTTAGTGTAAACTCACTTAGGGTTAGTTTGAAACCATTCCTTACTTAAACTCAACCTTAACTCACCATGGGTGAGAGTTAATTCTTGAAGTTATAAATACAAGGCCCTACCTATTCATTTCTAAGCTATTTTGGTGCAAAGTTATTATGCACATATATCTTTAATAAGTTATTTTTATGTAGTGATATAATGCCTAAATGCCTTGCAAGTAGTGTTACCATGCTCAAATCTTAAGTCAAGTAATCAAATACAAGGTTCTAAGGAGAGAAGGAGACAAACAAGCTTCATTGTCAAAGGATTTTTGATGTACAAACTAAGAAAGCCATTTAGAAAGCCTTTTGGAGCTTCGAGGAAGGTAAAATAAGGTGTTATTTTATGTTTTTGTTGTGTTTTCACATGTATGCTTGTTACTTATGCTCTCCCTAGTGTTTAGGCTAGAGGTGTTAATATTTTTAGTGTGTTGTTTTGATTTATTTTATTGGACTAACATAAGAATAAATTCCCCTATATGTAGTCCTTATTCACATCATGGCATACCTAGTGGGACATAAAATCCATGAAGTTGCTCTCGAGGCCTTTTAGAGCATTCTCCTATCAATTTTCATGTAAATATTTAAGCTTGCTGATAAAAATATGTGAAAATTAAAGGTTCAAGGACATTTTTTTTAAAGTCACAAAGTTTTTGTATGTAGTCACAAATTTTATCTTTAAAATTACAATATTACAAAATATTGATAATCTTACAATCATGATTTTTTCATATTTTCTGCATTTTTGTGCTAATTTTCATGGTTTTATGATTAACCGCAACAATTTTTTCTAACAATTTTTATTCACATGGAAGAAATTTGATATTGACAATACCATGATTTTACAGTCATAATATTGTAATATCACAACTTTTTAAGTTATGATATCATTGAAACTCTTGTAATATTGAAAAAACTTCTATGATATTGCTTAAACTACCATGGTTTGCTCACTAACCATTTGATGTTATAGGGTGAATTATGTTATTGTCTTGAGAGTAACAATATTTCTTTATTTCTAAGTTATTATAATTAAAGTAGTGATATTGTCTTTAATACTTTGTTTGTAGGCAATTTGTGGTATTGTGCTAACAATTATGATTTTGAAAGAAAATTGGCGATATTGCTCTGTGTTTTTATGGTTTTGCACTTTGTGTAAAATTTTAGAAACCTGAGAGAAAGATTTGAAAAGCCATTTATTCATTAAAGTTTTTATTCTAATCATAAAGAACCCCTAACATGTTTTGTAGGACCCAAAAGACAAGAGTAGACATTTAAAACACTATAAAATTATAAATTTCACATTTCAAATTGGTGTTTTAAAATATTTTTGCTTCAAGTTATTTTCATTTTTCAAAGTTTTTATCAATAACAAATGTCAAGGGGCTAAAAATTCATCACATATTTCATTTTGGTGTTATAAAAATGAACTTTTACATTAGTTAACTACTCATAAGAGTTTAATTTTTATGCTTGTTCAATTGAAGTGTTTGCTATCAAGATGAGTGACACATGTGTGCTCTACCCCTATCTCCTTTAGGGAACTTGGGTGATAAAAAATGCTCACTCTTTGAATTTATTACTTTGGTCCAAAAATGTGGATGAAAAGTTTCTAAGGCCCTCCCCAAAATCCATATGATTTGGGTGACCCAAAACTAACCCTAAAGTGCTTCCACTTGTCTTTATTTTCATGTATTTTAGCTTGCGAGTGGAAGTTCATCATCTCCTCAGGAGTTCTCTAAGGAAGCATTAGCCTAAGAATTTATATTCTGGCATTGTTTCAACCCCACTCAATGGTAGGGTATATAAATTTAGGGTGATCCATTGGCATGCTTATTTTAAGTGGTTAAAACAAGCTCCATTAGTGGTAATTTGACTTGAAATGTAGGGGCAAATCAGACATCGCACTACACTGAGAAATTAATAGATGTAATGGTTGTGAAAAGGATAAGACCTTTTCACAACAAACTAGTTTATATGGATCCAAATTACATGATTGCATCTATAGTGTTAACCACACTTGGTACCATCTAGAAATGAGGGAAAATTGATAGTTTAGACAACCCCACTTACCGCAGACATACTTTTGATGCAGGACAAGTAGCTTGAAGTTCTATGTCACCATATAAACTCTTGAAAGAAGAAGAGGGCATAAAAACTCTACTTTTCATGCACTTTTACTTTTTGGAGTAATAATTAAAATCCTCTCAAGAGTAATTATATTTATGGAATTTGCTATTACTATGCAACCTTGTCAATTTTAGGATTTAGGACACTATGCTTAGGTGTTTATGTCTTTTTTTGTCCTTTTTTCTCACATGGTCTTTACATCTAAACTATTTTTTTTTTGTCATATGACATAAAAAAAAGTATTGTTTAAAAATCACTACTTTGTGTAAAAAGGTGTTATGTCATCTATTTGACATCACACCTTTCCTTAAACTTTCATCAAAACCTTTATGTATGCCTCTTGGTTGAAAAATGGTATCATTACACTACCCAATTCACTTAAAGTCTTTTGCCTTTGAGTTATTTGAAACAAAACATTTTTCATATCTTTAGAGCATGATAGAGTCATTACACTTCTTGAATTATTTCAAAAACTTGTTTCCTTATGTCCAAATTCTAAATTCATAAAATCAAAACCACATGTGCCTTTTGGATCTATGCCTAGTACCGTCATGTCACTTGTTCTTGTCTAGCTTGTTGCATGTTTTGAGAAATCCTAGTTTTCTAAGTTAGGTTAAAAATTAGCTTTGATGAGTTGAAATCCAAACTTTGATTGATTTTTGCCTATACCTCATGTAATTTTGTCCCAGACATTGATCTTTCAATTTTGGGTTGTGTAACATATGTTAATTCCTTATTAAATTTGAAAACTATTTTTGTGCTTAGATTTGGGGAAGTAGTTATCTTCGATATGCCTGTTGTTTCATGTGTTTTTGCCAAAATGACCAAGTTCATGTTTAAATCTAAATGCCTAGTTTGTGTCAAAGTGTTTCAAATTTATTAGATTAAATCTCTTGCCTTTTATACCTCATTTTATTTAAATTATAGATTTTGTGCCTTTTTAAAAAGACCTAGCAATACCTATTTTGAGCCTAGCTTGTGTGACTTGTTTTAAAAAAGATCTATCAATTTTTATTTCTTTAGACATATATTAGACTTGTTTGAAACACATTATACCTAATTTTGGCATTTTGATTTTTATTCATCCACTTGACCTTTTTGTGTAAGACATTTGATGTTAACCATTTGACGTTAGACTATTTTATACCAAGTTTTAGCACTGACCTTTTTGGAATACATCTCCATTCCTTAGACCATGTTGGACTATGTTTGGACCATTTGTCCTTTAGGCCTTATTTTTTAGAGTCTGTAGAACTCTAGGCCTATTATCATGAAATGTTCATCATTGACTTAGATATGTTTCATTACACTCATAATGGAGCCATTTAAAATCTAGGTTATGATAATGTGGTCACAAATGTTGACTTTGTTCAACACCCCTACAGTGATGATGTAGTTTGTGAGATAGATCCTTATCCTCCTTATAATACTCAATTTGGGGAATAAAGCCAAGATACTCAAGAACAATAGTCGATGAGACCTTTGGGTCAGTTAACATACCAAGTTAATCCTTTAAATGCTAATGGTACCTGATCCCCTACCTATACCATTAAACCTCCTTTGATATACATGAGCAACCTAGATCCACTATGTTCTAGGATTACCATTCTAGGAACTCAACCTTTGGCTTTGTCCGAGCAACCAAACTTTATAATGCCCTATCATCACTATTCTCGAGCCTCATCCTTTGGTTCATGATAACATCCAAGATTCTCAACACCTTACTATAACTATTCTAGGACCTCATCCTTTGGCTTGTATGATAAACCAAGCTTCACAATGCCCTACTATCATTATTCTAGAACCTCATCCTTTGGATCATGATAGCAACCAAGCTGTGAAGTTCCCTACCATCGATATTATAGGTTTAGAGTAACATTAAAATATGTATTATCCCATGCATTAGTCAATAAAAAATCTATAAAGAAGCATATAAAAACTAAAACATCAAGCTTACTCCTTCAAGGGGTGTTGCTAGTGAATTCTAAGAGCCATTTAAGAAAGGAATACCATTAAACCTTCTAAACAATATCCTTATTTACAAGAGCAACCAAAAAGCATGATTTTCCATATATTTGGTGCTCCAAGTCTACATCAATGAATATTAGCATAATATTCCATCATTTCTTAGTGTACCAATGGCTTAGGCTCACAAGATTTATCAATTTATGCAAATAGGTGAAGCTTTTCTATAGAAATTTTTGCATAATAAGTTTGTATAACTAAAGCTTGAAATGGTGGTCTTGGCTCACTTATTTATATATTTTCAAGATTATTCAAAATCAACCATGTTTATCATTCTTGAGATCAAGATGTGTGGCCATGAAATGATTCAATTTTAGAGGGACAAGCCATAAATATGCCCATTAATATTTGGAAGAATGGGGCATTGATAAGGAATAGGAGGGTTTAATCCTAATATTTATCCCATTAATGGTTTATATAGTCCACCCTATTAATGATGTCATGGGATGATGTAGAATTAAGAAATGAATTCTAATAAATAGATATTCAACAACTTTCATGGAATTTTCACTAAGGCTCTTGATTTGGTTTAATTGGCTTAAGTGCCTTTGATTATTTTTTTGTAATTCTCTAGAAATATATTTCATGCTTAATCAACCTAGTTTGAAATGTCATTTTATTGAGTTGTAATTTGACTGGAGTATAATTAGAAGGTGTTAGTTACACACAAGATAATATCCCTATTAGTGTATTACGGATATTAAATAACACATACACATGATGTGTGTTACCAAATTAGAATAATTCAATGGTCTAGAGTGTCATTTTGTGTGGTCATAATTTGAATTGAAGTGATTGAAAGAAAGATAATAATCACATAGAATGCATTTCCCCATTCAAGGATATATTAGCCTAAATCGGCACCTGTACATGACAAGTTTTAATAATTTAACACAGTTTAATGATTTTGGTCCTAATTGTGCATTATTAAATGATATTATTTAGATTGACAGTTATAGCATAGTAGTGATAGGAATTAGATGTCTACATTTTCCCCTATTTGAGAAGGCATGGTGAGACATTCAATTGAAGAAACATATTTTCAAAGAATGAAAAGGTCACTATAATTAAAAGAAATAAGCTTCATTCCCATTTTTTGTTTAAATTTTACATGAGTAGTGGAGAAATAGGGTTAAAAAATTTCTTAAACATCACTTGGATGGCCCATGATACCCCCTAAGGGGAAGACAAAAAAATTGAAAATATTTGACAGGTTGGGCCCTCAATTAAAATAAATGATAATCACGTTAATTTCAACAAAAGATGCTAAAAAATGTAGTGATTAAAAGAAAGTGGGAGGAAAAATAGGTAATAAGGGATAAAATAGTATCCCAAGAGAGATAAAATGGCTCAAGCATAGGCCTAGGGGTAATTTTTTTTGAAAAAATTACTATACTTTGACCCCTGGGTGTAAAAATAGATCATTTACACCCCTAACTATAGTAAATTTAGAGCTTAGATTTTTTCATGTGAGAGAGTTGAGAAGAATGGCTAACATCCTACACCACCATCACCTTGGAGATTATGTGAGAGAGTATCAGTGACCACTGAGGAGTAGAGCCTTGGTAATTACCTTTTTTTGTATTTAATTTTGTCATTTATGACATTTATTATGTGTAGGAAGTAGGTATTTGGGTGATCCTACCATTTTCCCAATTTGTAAAATGATGAATTCACCTATAGAAATGGCAGAATTGCCATGAGATTAATGATGTCACCAAAATTTGTACAAGTTTTTGGGTCAAAATGGTGAGGTCACTAGGATATCAATGATTTCATAGATTTGGGTGAAAATTTCCCTTTTAAATGATAAAATCACAAAGGCTAGCAAGATCACCCTATCATTTAGTGGGAATAACCTATTAAATAGTGGTTTCATTAGTGTTAACATTTTGGCCTCACAAGACAAATGTTAACCCCTATCATTAAAAGCTTTTATGACCATTTCTTTTTCAATTTTATATTCCTCAAAGTGTCATTGTTTAAAGAAAAAATGACTAACACAGGCCTTAAGAAGCTAGACCATCATATGAATGTCATGTAGGAATGAGCAGAGAAAGTTGATCATGCATTTAATGGATTTAATAGAAGAGACTCTCATGCCAAAATATCACATAGACATGAAGTCCTTAGTTGTAGGATCATGTTCTACAAATTTTATGTCTTGATGAGCTTGTTATCTCAAGATGCAAGTATTTAAAGTTAAACAAGTAGTGTGATAGTCGAACAAATGTCATTGAAGGTCATTCATATGTAAAATTAAAGCTTAATAATAAACCATTTTGTGTTCAAAGATTGATAGTCACATAGACATCAATGATAGTCACATGGATGTCGAATGAAGGATGCATAGATGTCAATTTTAAGCCTTATGAAATAACCATTTTAATTCAAATAAACCAAAAACAAATGCACATATGACAAGTGTCCAAATCTTAGGAGCTAAGATCAAATCTAATAGTGCATGATGATTAACAAGGTTGATGGGCCCAAATAGATCAATGCTACACGTTTAATCTTATAGAGGGAGATCTACTATGTGAATGAGGTCAAGGAGTCAAAGAGATGACAACAAGATCTTATGGAATGAATGAGTAGTTGAAAGTTGACATAATCTAAGAAGGCCAAGATCATGATCAGAGGTCAGAATTAAAAGTTAAAATCCAATCGAAAACAAAAGTGACTTGGGTCAAATAGGAAGCAGTCTCTATAGGTTTACCTATCACCATTAAATATTTACCAAATTCCATCTATTAGGAAGACCTATGCTTAGATTTTAAGGTAGGGGTAGATTTTTGATCATTAGAAAACATCTTAATAATCAACATGGCCATTTCATTGACATACAACTACTTGTAGTCGATAATCATACCTCTATTAGGTCCATACATGTAAAGACTTTGTCCTTATAGTAGATCAAGTTTGAGTTGAAGTTTAGCATTAAAATGGATATAAAGAGTTTAAATGAAGTTTCCAAAACCACCTATATACTGTTAATAGAAATCATGCATTGTCAAGACTTTATGGGCCAATTTATGCAAAAGGAGTTAAAGTGGAGTTAACTAGTCATCAAACACTAAATCATTCTCAATTAGTTATGTAATTACTCTCATGAATATTCATTTATTTTAATGTAGTAAAAGGTTCTCAAACTCTTCAAACTTAGCTTATATTTTGAGTTAACAATTGAGGATGGGCATAGTTTTCATGCAAGGGTTTGCCAAATCAACAAGGACTCATGACCTTTATTTCTACACAAAAATTTAAAGATCATTCATGAGTTTGAATACTTTGAAGATATTTAAAGACTTTATTTAATATTGTAAAAGGATTGTAGTCTTGAATTAACTCAAAAAAGACTAATCCTTCTCTTTTCCATGCCACATTGGCCAGAGTCTTTCAATTTTACTATATGTGTAGGCTTTTAAAGCCATTTTTAGGTGGATCCTTGAAGTTGGTATAGAGAAAATATACAAAAATTATAACTTGCATCACAAATCAATAAAGAGAGTTTGTTTGTAGATCAATATATGGTGGTAGTGTGTACTTTTGATCATATATATGCATATAAGTGTGATAATTTCATTTTTTTTATAGGTCCTTTCCTCAGCTACTTCTATAATTTCATCCTCAATAGGTCAATTGAAGAGCTAAAAATAGAAATTACACTGAAGATTATTTGTATGCAATGTTTTTAGAGACCTTCATGCACATATCTTCAATCTACAAGTCTTCTTTCAAGTCTTCCTTTGAAATACTAATGTTTAATATTGATGTATAGATTTATCTTTGATCCATATGTGTGCCTTAGTTTCAAAGATTTTAGAGGATAAATACCAATTTAGGTGCTTCACCAAAGGTAAATTAGGTTTCATTTTTAGTTTCTTCTTCCCTTTTCACCCTAAAGATTCAAAATAGGTTTAGTAATTAATCATCAATTCACATTATCAAAGGACCTAGCCTATTCAAAATATAGATTATGACATAGAAATAAGAATCATATGGCCTTAGATCATTCCCATGTTAGTCTAGGTATGAGTCAGACTTGAGAAATCTGATCTCTATTGGGTGTTATCTAGATAACTGACAGTTCTGGTGAACCTAGTGGGATGTAATTTCAGCTATTAGAGTACAAATTTACATCACATTCATCTTAAAATCCACTTTATAGTACTCCTCTAGCCCTTATCTCAAGGTAAAAGGCATATTTTTATTCATAATTTGAGTTATCTTCATGATTATCTAGGCCTTAATAGCCTATAAAAAAGAATTCTGTCATTATTCTCTTTACCAATAGCTCCAGTATGATTCTCATAACCCATATCAGCCCTCCCATGATCTATATCAACCATATGATGACTATAAACAAATTTATTAGTAATCTCAAAGCTTATACCAGCCTTATACCATCCCTCATGAATCTTGATATCCTCTTGATCAGCCCAATCAAGTCCCAAATCAATCCATCTCAAGCTTCAAGAAAACTCTTTTTGGATATGAGAAAATGATGATAATCATAAATACTAATAAAAAATATAGAATGGATATTTCTAGCCATGAAATTCAAAGCATGAGAGCAAATTTATAGCAGGCTAGAGAGGTATGTGTAACTTTTATAAGGTAAGGTCACTCAAAGTTTAGTTCTAATATTCTAGACATTGGAGGTCTAATATTAAATATTGAAGAGAGGTTAGTGGTTTATAAGAAACCCCAAGGTCATCACAATCATTAGTATGTTCCCATAGAGATTCCATTTTCCATTTATTATCAAAAAACTAATGTTTATCATAGCCCTCAAGAGTCAATCCAAACCTTTCCTAGCTTTCCTGCCTGGAAGTCTATCCAAGAGAGGTCTCAAAAGGCTAAATAAATATGTTTTGAGGAGATTAATTTTTAGATTGCACATATCATGCAGGAGCCTACATCTTCAAATTTGTAGGAAGTGATCCCCATTGATCTAATCCAAAATTTTGAGGCTATTTAGCCAAGTAAATTGAGCTTGCAAATTAGCATCTCCAATATTCAATTGTAACTATAGAGGCAACACATCAATAAATTCCATCTTTCACATCCATGGATACAAAAAGCACAGAAGTAGAGGTTCATAAACCCAAGTTCATGACTTAGAATTAGATATAATAGTTTACATAAAAATAATAACATTCAATCATGATTCAAGATGTTGAGTTTAAGAGCAAACCAAAGTCCTTTCCTTCATGGAAATCCATTCAAGAAAAAGTGCAACAGAGAGATGAGGTGAATGTGATCCAAGAAGAGTAACCTCATGAGAAAAATTTGGTATTTGTGGTTACTACTATGGACCTTTCTCATCTTATTGAATACTTTCAAGGATCTATCATGCCACTTTTGGAGTAAGAGCCTCTTCTTTATGAAACAAATGCAGAAGATGTAACCAAAGAGATAGAAAATGAAGGTGGATTGAGTGATGAAGAGGATTAAATCATTATTGGGACACCACTTAGAAATGAACAACATGATTCTATCTTTCATGATGTCAAATAAAATGAGATACAAGTACAAGAAGAAGAAGTTTCAGGTATGTAACAAGTTGTTTCTCATAAGTATTTTAATCACATATTAGTTGTCTCACCTCAAAAACTTGTATAATTAACCATTGATGAATGCAAACTAGCTAAATAGGATAAGATTTAAGGTAACTATGATGATTTATGATAGCAATATATATATATATATATATATATATATATATATATATATATATATATATATATATATATATATATATATATATATATATATATATATATATATATATATATATAATGGATATCAAGATTTTTAGGGTCTCAAACTTCCCATGGATGATCTTAAATATCAGCCAGCTATTGAATCTATCCATTTTGGCTCACAAGAAGAGTAAATTCATGAAGATAAAATGAATGAAAAAGTTTTGGCTGATATAATACCTCAAGTCATTGCTCTTGATCACCAATCAAATGAGGAAATTCTACCCTTTAAAATTCCTAAATAGGTATAAAATATCAATCATGAAGATTTGGACAAGTCACCTATCCATGAGGAGCAAAATCAAGGTATAATAGAAGAGATATCCGATCATTGGTAACTCATAAATGAATAAAAATTGAAGATGTTCTTACAAAGTACATGGATTTGGGAAGAGGATGATTGGGTCTTGGATCTATACCTTTAATCAATGTACCTCAGAATGGAGGTTGGAATCCCATATGTATCATTAAGAAGATATGAGCATCCAATTGCTCTTAAATATAGAAGAGAGATATCAAAAGTATTAGGTTGTGGAGTTAAAAGCTTCACAGGTATGCAAACATGGAGGAGGTTGCTGAGTGTCACAGTAACCGACATCGATCAAGCCAACTGATGTTGATCAGGGGTAGACTGGAAGCTACCAACATCGATCATGGATCAGCCAACATTAGTCATCTCTAGATAGATAGAGACCGACGTCAGTCATCTGTGTGTTCTAGAATTGGTCTAATTTTAGATGGATAGTCAGTTTGCACGTAAAGATTAATTTTAGTCTTGAATCTACATTTCTAATTATTGTAATTAGGAAGTCTAATTATTGTTTGTATGGGATCTATTTAAGAGACCCATGGGGCTATATTGTAATTTATAGAATCATAAGGACTTGTAAAGGCAAGGACAAGGGTTCTTCTAGGTGTGTAAGATCTAGGTTTGCAGGTGTGCAAGACTAGGTTGATCTATAGGTGTGCAAGATCAAGTAGAAGATCTACATGGTAAGTAAGGTTAGTTGATCTGTGGGTGTGTGTGTGTGCAAGGTCAAAGGATATCTATGGGGTAGCAAGGTCAAAGGAGATCTACAACACAACAAGGAGCAAGATCAGGGAGATCTACTTAGAGTACGTCGTGTACTCGGTGGTACTAGAAGTAGGCAACAATAGTTGAGTTGATTATCACTTACTGGTTGGTGTAATGGCAATATTGTTATTGACTGGTTGAAACAACAACTCTATGTTTGAGTTGATTGGTTTGTAATTGAGAGAGAGAACTCTTGAGGGAGAATTACTGGTACGCCCAAGAGGTGTGGGAAGAGTGTGATTTCTTCATTGTATTTCCTTCTAGAAGAGTATTAATATAAGGTTGTATTGTCTCTCATATTCTATAATGTTTTTGAATTCTAGTTACTTATTATTCTGGTTTAATTCCGTGTTTAGTTGCTTATACAAAGGTAATCAAGTGTGCTCTTAAGGAGTAGGGATCCTGACAATTGGTATCAGAGCTTGGTTAGGTACACTAACAGGTGTTCAGAGTGTGTTAAGTGTTTGTTGATTATAGGTCACTCTTAGGGGTTTCTGATTAAGTGGGAGTAAAGCAATGGTAGAAGAAAGTAAACTAAGAATGGAGGAACTCAATGGCAAGAATGATCAATTATGAAATTATGGAAAGAAAGAGTAGGTAAAGAAAGATTGTTGGTTGGTAGAAGATCAGCATGAAGGAAATAAAGAAGCAAATGATGTAGGGATTGTTGCATGGGTTGCTCTTATATGTTCCTTGGATAAAGTAGAATCTTAGGTTTTAGATTCTGTTGCCTCTTTCCATGCAACCCAAAATAGAGTATTTTTCCATGATTATGTCCAAGGAGACTTTGGAAAGATTTATTTAGGGGTTGGTGAGCCTTGTCAAATTGTTGGCAAAGGGGAAGTGCGGCTGAAATTGTAGACGGGCAAAACATGGGTGTTGAAGAAGGTCATGCATGTCCCAGTCCTGAAGAGGAGTCTAATTTCTATAGGAAAGTTGGGTGATGAGGGTTGCACAGTTACTCTCACAGTAGAATCTTGGAAAGTTTCCAAGGGTGCACTTGAATTAGCATATGGTAAGAAAGTATATACTCTTTATCTATCTACTTGTATTACTGATTCTCCTTCTGATTTATCTACTTTAGATGTAGATGCAAAGATGTGGCTCTGTAGGCTTGGTCACATGAATAAGAAGGGGATGCATGTTCTTAAGAGGAAGTCTGATGTCTTTGACATACTTAAGAACTGGAAAGCCTTGGTTTTCATGGAGGAGATGATGGATAGAGATCAGCTCAAGGGGATGAATAATTATGAGCAGGGCAGTTTGGACAAGGTTATGATTCAAAGTGAGCTTGTGGGTAAAAAGTCATCACTCACAGGAAAACACAGTTACTAATGTCGATCAGGTGGAACTGATGTCAAACAAGCAAGTACTGACGTCAGTCATGTGCAGACTAGAGTCAGTGGTATCGGGCAGGTGGACATTGACATCGGTTAGGGAACTAGCATCAGTGATCAGGTGGAATCGACATTAGTCGGGTGCAGACCAGGGTCGACCAGAGAATGGATTTTGGGTGGACAACAAGCTGTCAAGGAGTCTCAAATGCCCATGTAGAGGACTGAAAGGGTAAGTAAGCCTCAAATTTGTTATTCCCCTTCTTTACACTACTTGTTGCTCACTGATGGTCAAGAACCAGGAAGTTTTGAAGAGGTAATGCAGGCAGAATCTAGGAAATAATGGGAGCATGGCATGAATGAGGAAATTGATTCCTTAGAAGAGAACCAAATGGGAGATTTGGTAGAGTTGCCAGCCAAAAAGAAAGCACTGAAAGATGAATGGATTCCCAGGTTAAAGAAAGGAGAGAATGGACACGTGAGACAGAAGGCTAGGTTATATGGTCTTGAGCAAGCTCTAGGACAGTGGTACAGGTTTGACGGGTGTATGACAAAGCATGGCTTTAGTCAATGCCAATGTAACCATTGTGTTTATTTTATGAGGTTGGATAATGGTCACGCCATTATCCTATTACTGTATGTGGATGATATGCTTGTTACAGGTTCATACATGCAGGGAGTTGCTAAACTAAAGGTAAAATTAGTTCAGAGGTGTGCCAGGAAGGATTTAGGAGGAGTGAAAATCCTTGGCATGAGTATTTCTAGAGATAGGGAAGATCACAGGTTGATGTTGTCTCAGGATGATTATGTGAATAAAGTAGTGGAGAGGTTCAATATGCAGGATGCAGAACCGGTTAGCACACCTATGGATGGATAGTTCATAGAATAGTGTCCCAAATCACATGATGAGGTTAAGTACATGTGTACTATACTTGATATTGCCCAAGCAGTGGGAGTTGTCAACAAGTTTGTGGCCAATTCAGGAAAGGAGCACTGGAAAGTAGTTCAGTGGATTCTCAAGTATCTGAGAGGAACCAATAATAGGGATTCATGCTATGAAGGGTTAGGGACTTCTCTACATGGGTATGTAGATTTTGATATGGCAGGTTACTTGGATGATAGGAGGAGCACCACAAGATATGTGGTGGTTGGTCTTCAAGACTAAACTTGAAGAGGGATACAAGCCAAGAAACAAAATTAGACAATGTACAGTTATAGGTACAGGTGCAGTTGTTTATCTCCAAGTGGGAAATTGTTAGGTTGTGGAGTTAAAAGCTTCATAGGTATGCAAACATGGAGGAGGTTTCTGAGTGTCACAGTAACCAATGTCGATCAAGCTAACTGACGTTAGTCAAGGGTAGACTAGAAGCTACTGACATCAGTCATGGATTGGCCAATGTCGGTAATCTCCAGATAGACAGAGACTGATGTCGGTCGTTTATGCGTTCCAAAAATAGTCTAATTTTAGATGGACAGTCAATTTGCATGTAAAGACTAATTTTAGTCTTGAGTCTATGTTTCTAATTATTGTAATTAGGAAGTCTAATTACTCTTTGTATGGGATCTATTTAAGAGACCCATGGGGCTATATTGTAATTTTTAGAATCATAAGGACTTGCAAAGGCAAGGACAAGGGTTCTTCTAGGTGTGTAAGATCTAGGTTTGCAGGTGTGCAAGACCAGGTTGATTTGCAGGTGTGTAAGATCAGGTAGAAGATCTACATGGTAAGTAAGGTCAGTTGATTTGTAGGTGTGTGTGTGTGTGCAAGGTCAAAGGAGATCTGTGGGGTAGCAAGGTCAAAGGAGATCTGCAACACAACAAGGAGCAAGATCATGGAGATCTACTTGGAGTACGTGGTGTACTCGATGGTACTGGAAGTAGGAAACAATGGTTGAGTTGATTGTCACTTACTGGTTGGTGTACTGGTAGTATTGTTACTGACTGGTTGAAACAACAACTCTGTGTTTGAGTTGATTGGTTTGTAATTGAGAGAGAGAACTCTTGAGGGAGAATTACTAGTATGCCCAAGAGGTGTGGGAAGAGTGTGATTTCTTCATTGTATTTCCTTCTAGAAGAGTATTAATACAAGGTTGTATTGTCTCTCATATTCTGTGTTGTTTCTGAATTCTAGTTACTTATTATTCTGGTTTAATTTTGTGTTTAGTTGCTTATACAAAGGTAATCAAGTTTGCTCTTAAGGAGTAGGGATCCTGACAAAAAGATGAAAAATAAATTTCAAGGTTCCATGGTGTACCAAAAGTCTCCCATTTGATTATGGAGGAAATCTTCTCCTATTAAGTTAGTTGTTTTAGGTTTGTTATATGTCAATAAGTGAGTATCATAAGTAGTATCTGGTTCCCTTTCATTATTTTCCATTTTCCCTTAGTTTTGTTATCTTTATTTTCTAGTTTCATTATAGTTTCCTTTTAGTTTTGTGTCTGACAGAGTTCATAATGAACTCATAACCAATATGATCTCTCCTATAAACCATTACCATAATACTAATAGTATAGACATTATACATAGAGAGTAAAATATGCACAACAAAGTCTCTGAATTGTATTCATAATCTCCATGTGGGTATCCAAAAATAACCAAATAAATAATACATGGGAGTGCCTATTTAATAGGTAAGGTAGGTTTTTGTGTGTAAGAAAATATTATCACATGAACAACCTATAAAATAAGAGTATCTATTACTACTATACACTTAATAAATACATGCATAAAATAGAATAGTATCTCCAACAATAAAATAAATGACTCCCAAATCAAGCTTACATGATTTAATCTAATAGCCTCCCTTAAGTGTAGAAATAGGGAGTGAAAAAAAGAGAAAGCAAAGATATTGAAGGGTCTTGACAACTAGGCCTGATCAGTTACCCATGTAAATATCATATTGAAAAACAAAGTGTCCCTATGGTAACCAATCAATCTTACCCTACTACATGGATGATGAATCATTGTAACTACCAAGTGAAATAGGAGATGGTAATCTATATGAGGCTAAATCTATAAAAAACATTGATCTCAAAACACTAGGAAAAAGAGTCACCAAGGATGAAATGTATCATCACAAGATACCCAAAAACCAGTAATAACAGCTAAAGTTGAGTGAGCAAAAAAATATGTTTTAAGGTGTCCCAAGAAAGTAAAAAACTCAATACTCAAACATAATACTAAAGAGGTATACTAGATGGAATGAAATCCATCAAATACAAATGCATTTGGTGGACTTAAAAGTCTCAATAGAACTCAAAATTGCATGAGTGATCTAGATCCACCACTCGATCATAAAAAATAACTAACACTAGAATTCACCAGAATAAATCTTACAAAAAGAGACTGTTAGATGTGTTGATAGTGCAAAAAAGGTTCACCAATTAAATTTGATCTACTTATAGAAGATGTAATACACCAAGGGTTATCAAGAAACATGACAACCAAAGAAGCAAGATCTACACCATACCCCCCATACTATTGATTGGGTGGAGTGACATAGAAAAGTATATATGAGTGGACTAAATACACTAATCAAACACACACATGCTAACACTGTATTTAATAGAATATATACTCTTCAGAAGGATATAAAGCTCCACAAAAAATCTAAAGGAGATTGTTAACTATAAAAAAGTTTCGAAGATAGAAAACAAATATCTCTCAAGAAGATGGACCTAATGGTGATGGGATAGTCAAAAAATAAAGATTAATTTTCTCAATATGGATCATAAAAACATGAACAAAAATACTCCATGACTCTCAATGTGACCAAAAATAAATATCCCATACAACAAAAAACACCATATGATGCATAAAACCTAGAATGTGATCAAGTTATACAAGATGCCATCAAGAATAAGAGAGTTACTCCTAAAACAAAGGAGTGGTGTGTGACACAAAACTATACCCAATAATGTATGATGTTAGGATCTATAAAAAAGCATTCATGAGTACAAAAGTGGCATAAAAATATAATACACACTAAGAAAATGGGACATCAGACTCTGTCGATAATACATCCATGAGTGCAAATTATGATGACAAGGAGAATAATGTGGGCCAAGAGGGTACAAGCAAAATAAAAATGACCTCCAATAAATGAAGGTAATAAGGATCAATAACAAGTTTTTTTATTTATGAGGGTGTTTGACCTCCTATTAGACTAGACCTCACCCTCTAATCTTTGATAATCAATATTGAAAATGAGTGTTAAATGTATAAAATGTATAAATAATAGCATAAAAAATGAATCTCTCAAGAAGATGACCCTCATCAATAATTTGACATCACTTAAAAAATTATAACTCCTTTATAACAAATGTCCTCCCATTTATAAAGTAAAGGCTCCTTTTATAAATAATATTACTCTATTTTTTAAAGAAACTCCATATGATAAAAATATCTCTACTAAAACTTTACACTCCCACTATGTGTAAAAAATCCCCCCTTTTATAAATTGGCTTCCCTCACTATACAAATATCCCCTCAAAGTGATACAATAACTACCACTTATATTGGATAGGTCTAGAACCCATAATCACTACCAAAATTGAAAGTTTTATTAAAAATCATAACTCGACTTATGACCAAATTCAATAGATTGGCTTACATAACTCAGGTGTTTGTGTAGCCTAGTTGTGTGTGAAGGATGGGTCAACTTTGGTGGTTAAAAAATCTAGGTGATTTATGAAAGAGGTGGGGAAACTTGGTGAAGAATAGGCTATTGACTGGTAGTTGGTGAGGGAAGAGCTAAATGATCCAGGGGCAATAGATAATTATTCAAAAGATAGCTAGGAGGTTAGCGATGGTTGTGGATAAAGACATGGACAAAAAAAAGTGTTGTGGCTAAGGCAATTGAGTTTAAAGGTAGAGCAACCCTTTTTAAACATAGATAATAGAGAAAGAGCCCATGTATCAGAGACTGATGGCATCGGCCAGGTGGAGTTTGGAATACCATTGTGGGTATAGATTCAAAGTTATCTAAAAAAATATGAAATCAAACCAATGCTATAATGAAGGATTTTATGGAATCTATCAGTGGAGGGATTGTAGACCCAAGAAAATGTGGTTTGTTTATAGATCAATCAATGATGGTAAAATATATTACCAAAACAAATGCAAAACTAGACCTCTCTAATCATAATAAATCCCAACACCAATAGATCAATCTCAAAAATAAATATAGGTCATATTCCAATGCTCCAACACCAATGAGGAGATTTCAATCTTGTTTGATTTGATTAGGCCATATATCAACTCTCATATACAAATGCTCTAGCGTATTCAAGGAATAATTTTCAATTGATGACCCAAGTACGTGCAATTAGGATATACGTGGGTGGAGTATTATAGATAATGACTAAGTAGCTTTAGATCAAGCCAATGGGAATGCATTCTAGTACATTCAAAAACCATTTAAAATAGATCTTTAAAAAATGTATGAGGAATGATTGAACACTAATGGATGTGTTTGATAATAATGTTCTTAATAAAGGCAAAAATGATAGTACCAGAGAAGAATGACATAGTGAGAGGACACTCTGAATAGTCCACATAAAATAGTACATAGACTGAGAGCAAAAATGGAGATCAATAAATAATGATCAAACATATTGACAAAAAATTAATGCTGATCAAAATGCTTTGATTTGAATAGTGTAGTATAATGGAGAATTCCTTGGAGAGAAAAAAATCACATTCCAACATCAAATAGATCCAATTACAAATTGAGTAATTCCAATGCCAATGTAAAACCCCAAGTGGTGGATGAGCAGTTATTGAATAAATCCAACTATATAAAATCCACCAAAGAATTGAATGGTACAACCCAATAGGAGAGGTATGACCTAATTTTTTTTCAAACAACAAGTTGAGTAAGGGCTATATAGAGAGGCTCTAATATCCTAATGGAGTTCATAATGAACTCATAACCAGCAAGATCTCTCTTGAAAACCATTACCACAACACTAATAGTATAGACATTATACATAAAGAATAAAATATGCACAATAAAGTCTTTGAATTATATTCACAATCTCTGTGTGGGTCTCCAATACTGACCAAATCAAAAATACATGGGTATGCCTATTTAATAGGTAAGGTAGGTTTTTGCGTGTAATTAAATATAATTGTATAAACAACCTATAAAATAGGAGTATCTATTATTATTATGAACTCAAAAAATATGTGCATAAAATATAATAGTATCTCCAACAATAAAATAACTGACTCCCAAATCAAGCTTACACACTTTAATCTAATAGTGTCTCAATTAGAAAAGGTATTATAAAGCCTAAAGGAGTCTATTTTCCAATCTAGATAATCATCAGGTCAAAATTTCTATGTTTTAGTTTGCCATGTCATATGAAATCTAGTGAGTTATTTTGACTAGTAGGCTGGTCAACCCCTATGAGTCACCAAGAATGTTAAAATTTTAGCCTTATAAGCCAAATGTTAACCCCTATCATTTAAATATTTGATGACCATTACCTTATCTTTCTTTTATATGCCTCGTAGTGTCTTTTTTTAAGGAAAAAATGATTAACATAGGCCTTGAGAAGCTAGACTGTCATATGAACATCATGCAAGAATGAGTAGAGCAAGTTGATCATTCATTTAATGGATTCACTATGAAAGACTCTCAGGCCAAAATATTGCATGGGCATGAAGTCCTTAGTCCCAAGATCATGCTCTACAAACTTCATGGCTTGATGAGCTTGCTATCTCAAGATGCAAGTCTTTAAGGTTGAAAAAGTAGTATGACTGTTACACAGATTTCATTGATGGTCACACAAACATCAATGTAAAACTCAATAATTAACCATTTGGTGTTCAAATATTTATGGTTGTATGAATGTCAATGCAGATGTCAAATGATGGGCATGTAATTGTCAAATTTTAAGCCTCATGAAATAGTCATTTTAATTCAAATAAACCAAGAATGAACATGTAAATGATAAGTGTCCAAATCTTAGGAGTTAAGATAAAATATAATGGTGCATGATAAATGCCAAGGTCAATGGGCCCAAATAGATCAATGGCACATGTTTAATCATATAGAGGGAGATCTATAGTGTGCATCAGGTCAAGGAGTCAAAGAGCTGACAATAGGATCTTGCAAAACAAATGAGAAGTTGGTAGTTGGCATAATCTAAGAAGGCTAGGATCAAGACCGATGATTAGAATTAAAATTTGAAAGCTAATGTAAAATAAAATAAACTTGGGTCAAATGAGAAGAAAAATATATAGGTTTACCCATCGCTATTGAATCTCAACCAAATGCCATCTATCAGGAAGACCTATTCTTAGATTTTGTGGTAGGGGTAGATGTGTGATTAGTGAGAAACATCTTAATAGTCAACATGGTCATTTATTTGACATACAACTATTGCAGTCAACAATCATAGCTCTATTAGATCTATTCATGAAAAGTATTTGTCTTTATAGTAGATCAATTTTAAGTTGAAGGTTAGCATTGAAATGGATATCAAGAGTTTAAATGGAGTTTCTCACACCACCTATTTGTTGTTAAAGTGAATAAATCATGCATTGTCAAGACTTCAAGGGCCAATTCATGCAAAAGAAGTTAAAATGGAGTTAACCAGTCATGAAGCACTAAATCATTCTCAGTTGGCTATGTAATTACTCTCATGCATATTAATTCATTTTCATTTTGTAAAAGGTGCGCATACACTTCAAACTTACCATCTAGTTTGAGTTAAAAGTCAAGGATGGGCATAGGTTTTCATGTAAGGGTTTGCCAACTCAACAAGGGCTCACAACCTTCCTTTCTACACCAAGTTTTAAAGATCATTAATGATTTTGAAGATTTTGAAGATATTTAAGGACTTGATTTAATATTGTAAGAGGATTTTAGTCTTGAGTTAACTCAAAGAAGACCAGTCCTTCTCTTTTACATGCCACATTGGCTAGTCTTTCAGTTTTACTATATATGTAGGCTTTTGAATCCATTTTTAGTAGGAGCCTTGAAGCTAATATAGAGAGAATATACAAAAACTATAACTTACACTAGAAATCAATAAAGAGAGTTTATTTTAAGATCAATTTATAGTGGTAGTGTGTACTTTTGATCATGAATTTGCATATAAGTGTGATATTTGTCATATTTTGTAGGTCTTTTCCTCGCATACTACTATAATTTCATGCTCAATAAGTCAATTGAAAAGCTAAGATTAGAAATTACACTAAAGATAATTTGTATTTAGTGTCTTTAGATACCTTCATGCATATATATTCAATCTAAAAATCTTCTTTCAAGCCTTCCTTTGAAATAATAATTTTTATGACTGATTTTTAGAGTTTCTCTTTGATCCATATGTGTTCCTTAGTTTCAAAGATTTCAGAGGATAAACAATTATTCAGGTGCATCACCAAAGGTAAAGTAGGTTTCATTTTTAGTTTATTCTTCCTTTTTCACCCCAAAAATTCAAAATAGGTTTAGTAATTAGTCATCAATTCACATAATCATAGGAGTTAGCCTCATCAAAATATAGAGGTCTGATCTATATAGAGGCATCCCATGACCTTAGATCATTCCCATGTTAGTCCAACTATGAGTCAAAATTGAGAAATCTAATCTCTATTGGGTGCTATCTGGATATCTAATAATTAATTTTAGTGAGATTGCCATGTAAAGTAGTGGGAAAGACCTGATAAATGTAGGGATCATAAAAATAATGATGAGAACATTAGAAGAAGATATAATGGGGCCCATAGGTGATTAATCCAGGACCAAAATTAGAGGAAGAAAGATAGAGACATATAGAGGATGATTCTAGGCCTCAAAATTAAAAGAATTGTGTGAATGATAGATAAGATAATTAACCCAATGTCATATGTTTGATTTTCAAGAGTGAGTGGAAGTCATCACATCATGGGAGCAATGATCTCAAATTTTGTAGTGATAGGGGCTCATGACAGATGAGCTCATGGGCATCATAGTGGTAGTAGACTTATATCACTTGGCATGATTTCTAGTGATTTAGATAGACATGGATTCCTTATCAACACATGTAGAGAGGTAGCACTCAAAGACCTATACATTTTATTTTCTAATTGGGGAGGCCATGGTGACATTAGAAGATATGCACCATATATTATGGGTACCAATATGAGGACCCAAGATCATTTGGATGTCAGCTAGATGATAGGTTATGTTAGATGATCTAATCAAAATAGTCAACTTGAATATTGTGGATGGATGCATATATGTAGATGCACTAGAGGATCTATCTTAGCCCCCAGAGGTGGTAGTTTTGATATCTCTTGTCAGTGGACTTTTGCTATCAAACAAGAGTGGACATTTATTTTCATCGGCTTTGATTGACATTATGTAGGAGATATTTGATCAACTTACATAGCTTTCCTAGGGAATAATTATCATAGATCAACTTTATAGAGACCTGCACATGATAACATATCAAGGAGGGCACAACATAGGTCACAACACACTACTACAGGTATAGGCACATGAACACATATCCATTGCATGACCAATGAGGCTAAGATCCCAGAGTAGAGTAGAGGATCCTTTAGCTTGGGGATGGTACTTGATAGGGC